>CM062393.1:30544788-30555232 GCA_031304145.1 Cardiospermum halicacabum
GAACGCAAGTTTGATCGAGGATTGGAGAGGAGAGGTGGAAGAAAAGGCTCGGGATGGATTTTGGAGTCTTTGTGCGAGCCGTATGCGGTGAGAGTCGCACGTACGGTAACGAGGGGGGTTCGCGTCTATACGTGTAGTGTGGTGGTTGGGCCCACCCACCCTATTTGTTCCATGATCTATGGGTCTACTGGAGCTACCCACTTCGATCAATTAGCCAAGATTTTGACCGGATACGAAATCACTGGTGCTCGATCTAGTGGTATTTTTATGGGGGATTCTATCTATCGCTGTAGGATTCCTATTCAAGATCACTGCAGTTCCTTTTCGGGCGGCTGTAGGACGGACGGCCGCCTATAGGTGGTAGGGTAGGGTGGGTGGTACCGCTCAGATTGCGGCCAATCTTCCTAACCGCGCGCGGGCCGGGCTTAGAGCGCGTGAAACTCATCACTACCTCGTAAGGGCATTGAGACCATAGCATGTTACACGAAAGCGCCGCTTTCTCTGTCACACTGCTGCCCGCCTAGAAGAGCCACTCGCTCTGTAGTGTTGTCACACAAGATAAGCACGCCGCCCGCCTGCTGGCCGGGCGAATCGAAGTTATCTTCCGGTCAACTGTCCACCCAGTCAAGTGCAAAAAACACAGTAGAATCACGCAACGCACGCTGCTGGTGTGCTTCCTGTCCGCGAGGAGAAGAGCGACAAGGTTTAGTTCAGATTTGACTGTTTGCAGCATGGGAGCTGATTACCCAAAAAATCCCTGGGAACAATGAAAAAAAAAAAAGATATCTCGGTAACGAAAACTATAGGGGGCTGTATTGGCGAGATCCAACGGTGAACAGCTGCCCAAAAGAAAAACCGCCTGGAAGTCCGAGGACCTTTAGTACCGTACCCTACCCCCGAACCTGCAGCCTTCGCGCCAAGCAAGACCGCCCTTGTCCCTTTCCTTTCTCCATTCCGCCTCTTTCTTTGCTTTGTTCCAATAGAGAAAAAGGCAAAGCAAAAGTGGTTCGTATGCCTACTTTACCTACTTGACGAAAGGGAACGAACTGAGTTTTTTCCGGGTTTATGGATTGGATTCAGTCAGCGTCACGACATAATCAAAAGGAAGGACTTTGGTTACCGGCGAACGCTTCCAAAGGCGACCCTCTCGAGTTTCCGGCTGTTTCCTAGATTGAAGTAGCCTTTCGTCGCCCTACCAAACGAAAGAAGTCACTATCAAACTGCTCGCCCTACTGAAGTACCAAAGGTGCGCTCCGCCCGGTGACTAAGAAAGAAATTGGTTTGCGCTTAAATTGAAGTGATGAGGTCGCAAAGAGGGAAGGAGGGCTCCTATTGACTAAAGGTTGGTTCTTCGGTTTCCTTTAGAATGAAAGTAGCTATGAAGCCCCTATTACTTACTTTGTTTGATTCAAAAGCAAAAGGAAAAGGCGAACAGCCCCCCCAACTAGTCGTATGGGGTGGGGTGCTTGTGGTAAGCTGCCTTGGATGTGAGGAATTCCTAAAAAAAAAGTCTGGTATTTGACGATCCTATCAATAGATAGGAATTAGTCTTCGATATAGGGGATAGGATCCATCTGCTCTTTCTCTCTCCATTTTCTCTTTTTAGATAGAGCAAATAGAACGATATAAAAATAAATCGGGAGATGATAAAGGATACATAGACATCTAAAGGGATGTCTATTCTATTCCTCTTTTTTTTAGAGAAAAAAAGATATCTCGTTCATCTATCTTTTGTCTATCTATCATTGATTCTATCTATGAATCAAGTCGAAAGACTTCGTTTTTTGGTTCCCCGAAGCCCCGAATGGATTGGATCGTTTCCGCTAACGAAATGAACGCGGAGCCCGTTCCGAATGCTTCTCCGATCCGGAAGTTCTCGCGAAGAGAATAAGATGCAGCTCCCCCTCCCTCTGTCTTTTCTCGCTTTGCTAATCTTCCCCTCTAACGCGGGCCGGGCGGCGGCGGGCGCGGGAGGACTAAGAGAAGACGCTCTTCTCTTAGGTCCTTCTTTTTTCAGTGCAACACAGGAAAGCGCCCTCTTTTTGTCATCCCTGCAGCTTTCCAGATTTTGTATTGAACGCATGGCGTAGCTAGGACCTTCAAATCATGTTTGAGCCTATGTTCAATTCAAACCAACCCCCCTATTTGATATTTGAATAAGGCTGGAAAGAATGCCCGCCAAGTTCAGATAAGGGAATGCTTCCCCCAACAACCATTAAAGGAAAGGCTCGACGAAGGGAGGCGGCGGGGAAAGGAAAACGCTTTCGGAGATCGAGAGATTTTTTTTTGTTTTTCATCGAAAACGAAGAAGGCCGAGGATGGCCTATGGTGCGTGTTATCTGAAGGGAACACGCTTTTTCGACCGCGGTGGTATGATTGCCGGGGCCTCTCCTCGTTCCGCCCGCTGGCCTATTGGGATAGCAGCCTTCGGGCTTTGCCTGCCTATGAAAAGAATTCCGGCTCGGCCCGGGAAAGCGCTGGCAACAACAGAAAGGAAGGGGTCCATGTAGCAGCTGCGCCCGCCCCCTTCTTAGTCAATGGGGCAGCTGGTTCGGCATCTACTAGAAAAAGAGAGAAGAATCCATTTAAGAAAACCACGCCTCTGCTAGGCAGCGTGTGGAATGGCCGAGAGCGGACCTTTTTGGATATATAATCCAAGTCGAGAGTGGAGTTACGGGAACAGCCGTCTGATGGAAAACTACTTTCACGTTCGGTTCAGAGAGCACTTTTTTCGTTGAGAATTCCTCGTTCCCTTTCGTGTGAATTCCCCAGCGGCGAATTAAAAACTTGTGGGGCCCTATCTATTTATTCCATCTCTCGAGCCCCGAAGAAAACCTCCCTCCCCTTCGGGCTCCATATCTCTTTTGACTCTATATATGTGGGCACCTGATATCTATGAGGGTTCACCCACCCCGGTTACAGCATTCCTTTCTATTGCGCCTAAAATATCTATTTCTGCTAATATTTCACGTGTTTCTATTTATGGTTCCTATGGAGCTACATTGCAACAAATCTTCTTTTTCTGCAGCATTGCTTCTATGATCTTAGGAGCACTGGCCGCCATGGCCCAAACGAAAGTAAAAAGACCTCTAGCTCATAGTTCAATTGGACATGTAGGTTATATTCGTACTGGTTTCTCATGTGGAACCATAGAAGGAATTCAATCACTACTAATTGGTCTCTTTATTTATGCATTAATGACGATAGATGCATTCGCCATAGTTTTAGCATTACGGCAAACCCGTGTCAAATATATAGCGGATTTGGGCGCTCTAGCCAAAACGAATCCTATTTCGGCTATTACCTTCTCCATTACTATGTTCTCATACGCGGGAATACCCCCGTTAGCCGGCTTTTGTAGCAAATTCTATTTGTTCTTCGCCGCTTTGGGTTGTGGGGCTTACTTCCTAGCCCCAGTGGGAGTAGTGACTAGCGTTATAGGTCGTTGGGCGGCCGGAAGGTTGCCACGAGTAAGTCAGTTTGGGGGACCGAAGGCAGTTCTCCGTGCACCGGACACGTAGTTTACCGAATCAGTTGCGACACGGATGGGAATGCATGCTACGAAAGATAGGGTCGAGTCTGATACATCAACCGTCTACTCAATATCCTTGTACGAGTCCACAATCACTACACGAGATGAACCTTGGTTTGGTGAATTGAAGTAGGCCTTAGGTGTAATAGGACTCCCAGTTACTGCGCGCGATCGTATACTGAGGTGCTCCCCGCCGGTTGTTGAAACGACGCGAGCCGGGCCGGGCCTCGATTCAGAAAGATGAAGGGCCAAAAAGTCTAAATAGGGGGTTACAAATCCCCCATCTCATTGGGGGCGGAAAACGAATCGACATCTCGATGTGAGACAGCCTTTTCTATTTTAGTTGGGAAAGAACGGCGAAGTCCATCCGAACCGTCCAATGAAGAATAAGAGGAGAGCAAAGCGCCAATGGCGCGCGAAGCGCATGCGGAACGGGCACGGAGATAAATCTGTGTGGAGGAGAAGCAGCCGAGCTCATTCCCTTCGCTTCCTGGGCCTGGGCCCAAAGCAGTGCAGTCTTTCCTGGCCAAATCAAGGATTTGGGGCTTCTTGCTACGCTACTTAGAATCCATTTTTTTTTAGTAATATATAAAAATAGAAAGATAGATCCATCCCTTCTATTTTTATATAGAAAAAAGAATCGATTTCATTCAACGTTTGATTTAAAGAAAAAGAACTGCGCTTAGCCCCCCCGCTCATGAAACGGCTCTGCTGCAATGGATGGCAGAGGGTCCGTAGTACCCAAAGCACTGGAGTGATCCAGTAGCCGGGAAGGGGCCTAGAAGTGCCTACTACTACACCACACTACACTTGGCTCTACACATTTACCGAGCTAACCCCTGTCCAGTGCCTGGCAGAGCTAAGGGGGGCTTCAATCCTTATTCCTTATCCCCCCAGGCTAACGGGGCCTTCCTTTTTCAGGGGGGAGAGCCTCAAGAAGCACTGTTGAGAGGAAGATCCTTGGCCCCTCTTCATTCTCTACAGGGTTCCAAACCTTTCTTCAACATAGGTGACAACGAGCGGGTCAGAGATGAAAGAGATCGAACACGGGAATAAGAAGCAAGCTTGCCTTCCTTTTTGATAATTTTGATAGAGGGGGATGGAGAATGTATACAAAACATACTCGCATTTCCCAGTCGAGGGTTCCTTTTTCGTCTCGCATCGAACAAGAAAAGAATCATATTGAAAACGTTCCTAACCCCTTCGTAGAGCTGTGTATTGGAAGTGATCCGAACCTGCCCGGAGCGAGCCTCCCATAGAGGCAAGTGATGTTGGTGAGCCGTATGATGGGCAACTATCTCCTGCGGTTCGGAGAGGACTCAGCTGTTAGTTAGTACCCCCTTGGTTTCGGGGTGGACCCTTTCACTCTATTTTATTATATACGCTTAGCGAAAAGAATGTTTTTTGATACACCTAGGACATGGATTCTATATGAACCAATGGATCGTAACAAGTCGTTACTACTAGCAATGACTTCCTCTTTCATTACTTCATTCTTTCTATATCCCTCTCCCTTGTTCTCAGTTACTCATCAAATGGCACTCAGTTCATATCTTTAAGTTCGATCATTGACAAGGTTCAAAGAAAGGGTTTTAAAGTAAGATAGAAAAGAGAAAGCGTGGGCTAACTTACTTTACTTTGTCCAATGACGGTGGAAATCAAGTTAGCTAACAGGGACCCGGCTTAGAGGAGAGAAGACCAGATGATAGAGACCATATCCCTGTAGAAGGCGAAAAACTCGTGTTTGGGAAGAACTTGATTTTCCACTTAAGAGTTCTTCTCTTTCCTGGCGTGGAAGCCCCTGGACGCTGTGCAACAACTCCTATGATTGGCTAGACATCTCGGTCATGCACACTACAAGTAGACACAACTGGATCTTTTATTCGCCTTCGCAACGAAATCAGGGGAAGTTCTCTGTTGACCAGGGTGGTCGTAGATCAGGGGGAAATCTTCTTCGTCAAAACTCAGAGGCTGGTTTTGAGGCTTGTATTACTAAAGGCACGACAATTTTGTTTCCACCAACTAATCCCTGTCCCCCACGTTCGGTCTCGCAACATTCAGTCCATGCAGAGATACATTATCCTTGACGAGGAGAGCCATGAAGATGTTGAGAGTCGAGAGAGGCTGGCAAGCTTTGAGATGGTTCGCCCGCCAATGGACCCTTCTTCAAGCGAGGCTTTTTATTTTAAGTCTGGTGGGCGTCCAAGCAGCCTGCCCGCAACTTTTGAACATCTTCTGCCCCCAGCGAGACCAAATCTAACCCCTGCTTCTGCCTCATCATCAAGATCAGTTCAACGGGTCCATCAGGTGACGGAAGGCCCTGAAGATTCTACCCTTCTCACAGGCCTGGTAAGGAACCGGCCTCTTCAAATAAAGGAAAGAGAAAGCTAGAGGAAATGAGTTACTCTAGAAGAGTTACGAGATCTGCTGCTGCTGCCGCCCTTTAGAGTAATAAGTATATTTATGTTTCTCTTTTACATTAACATGATAAACTATGTTTTGCTGGTACACTTATTACTACTACTATAACCCGCTTAGTTACATTAACATCACGGGTGGCCATTTGATAGGGAATAAGGGGGGGGTGCTGACATGCTTGACTTTCTCAATTAAGGGGTTCGCTAGCAGCTTGAGCCATAAAGACTTCTTTATTCAACGGATTTCATTCATTCATTCACTGGCTTTCCTCTCTAAGAAGTAAGGTCGATCCCAAGCCATTGCTTGAAGCTATTTCCTTGACCGAAGTCTGCTACCGAAGCAGGATTGCTTGACACACAAGCATACCAACCTGAGGGAAGGTCAATAAGGATGGTGCTCGATCAAGCTATTCTATTAAGAAGTAGGAATCCTCTTCTCTATCCCCTTCCATTTTCAAGGGTAGGCCCTAATCACCTAACAGCAGCGCTCTCTAGAGCGAAAGCGAAGAAGTCCACATAGTTGCCAAGTTGGGAAAGAGCGTGTATCCGCTCTCTTGTCGACACAGTCTTTGTTTAGACTGTCAGCGAAGGCATGCTAACCAAGCAACAGAACAGCAGCGCGCACAAGCAGAATTAGAGCAGCAAATCACATTCCATCGAATAAATATAGTTGCTATGACAAGGGGGATAGGGGGGTCTGCTGGCCGATCCTTTCAAAGAAGGAGCTGATCCGACCGATGAACATAACCATCAACGGAAACTACCGGCTATGAAAATAGCTATATGGCATATAGCTTATTATATACTTATTAAATATATGACTGACTGTCAGATCGTGATACGATCATCCAAGATCTTGTTTGTGTGCATGCAAGCAAGCCTGTCCCAAGCCGGCCAAGCAAGGGTTAACATTGTGTAGTCGAGAATAGAATAGTTGCCGGTAACTCTTGGTTAATAGCTAGCCTAAGACAAGAGACAATAAAGCAGAGCGCGCGGGACTCAATTCAATTCTAAGGTAAGCCATTCCCGAGGAAGACTTCATGCGAAGCTGCTACGTGCGTGGAAAAAGTCCATAGGTGAGATGAAGAAGGCTCTTCTGGTCGAATAAGAGGGACTTTTGCTTCAAAGTAAGAGCGGTGGGTGGAGTAGGAAGGAGGGTCGAGAATAGGTTTTTTTTTTTTAAAAAGGTACATGTACCAGGCCTTTAGAAAGGCAGGGCAATTTAAGAAGAGTACCGTACCACAAACCTCTTTTTTTTTAAGTATAAAGTGAAACGAAAGGTATGAGGGACCTTTTTCTCCTCCGGATAAGCCTCGGGAACTTGGTTGAATAGTAAATTAAGGAATCATCGCCCGGAATCAACGAACGATCTACGAATAGAAACTCCCACGGGGGAGCGGTAAGAGGCAAGGGACGGGGAATTGAGCTAAATCTTCCTTAATTCTGAGGGAAGTATTATTCAATTGACCATGGGGCTCTACCCTTCCTTACCGAATTCATTCTATGCGAAAGAGTCTCGCGACAGGAACGCTGCTGACCACGGACTGACTCAAGCACCAAGACCTACTTTACTGTTCTTCCGACAACCGATGAAATGGCTGCTTCTTCTCTGCCTCTACTCGGCCGAACTCTCTTAAGCCCGGCCCGGAAGCGATTTCCTTTTGTTTCAATGGCAGCTTTTATCTTCGCATTCACTAAACGAAATGCTTAACACATGCCGTTCGATGTTGGTAATTCCCTCTGCGCTCTACTGTCTTTCGTTCACTCTTTAGTTGACATGGAAGCTTTAGTGCCACGTTCAAGCTAAAAAAAGCAGTGAAAGCAAGTCAAGCAGTGCCAGATGCTGATGAAATAGCGGCTTAAACGGATCCATCTTCTTGAATGGAACTCCTACCCGGAGGTGACATCGCTAGCCTTTTGGCTTAGTTAAGACTGATTTCCTCTTGGCTTACTACTAGCCAAGTCCAATAGCAACGGAGTCTTGCTAACATAAAGCGGAGAGCAAGCATTTCTTTATCAAGTAATCCCTTGAGAGGACCTTTTGGCTGATCTGAAGAAGTGACAGACTTTGGATGAATGCCCAAGGGCGACAGACTTCAATCTTCTTTCTTGAAAAGATATGTGGTTGGTGTGAAGTGTAGCGTACTTACCCTTATAGCCTGCCGGAACGGAACTATAAAGAGTGTGAGGGAGCATTCCTCTCACTCCCTTGCGGGACAGTTGAGCCTCATGAATAGCCTTCCATCGAAAAGACAAGTCAAACTATGTGATATCTACTTGAATTACCCAAGGTCATTTAACGTATACATTAGAAGTAGACTACTTAGTCATGGGCCGGTGCATAATGAGAGGTAGTGGGATGCATGGCAAGCAGTCTTCCCTCGTCCTTCTAACCGAACTAGCTAAACGAGGAATAGGGTTGGGCGACCCGAAATTGAAAATCACTTCTTGCAAAGATGGGCCTAGAATACCTTAAAGGGCTAAGTAGGGAGGAGAAGCGTGATTTGGAAGCTTTCAATAGAGTCTGAGACTTCATATATGACCTCAAAAGCCAGATGCATCACTTACAGTTCGTTGGTATCCCCATAATACGGATTTTGGTACCCACCAGCAGTCACTTACCAGTAGACCCGAAGCAGCACCATCTCGCCTAGTATCCTTTGGTGTCACAGCTTCCCTTCAAGTTCCGGTTCCAGGCATCATCCATCCCTAGCCTTTCCAGAGGCCCTCTGACCAGAAGCCGGAATCGTCTTCTGCTACAACAAGACAGGGTGACATGGGAATTGAGATAAGGGACGGAGAAGCTTTCTCGCTCCTACCACCCGGTTGGTTGGAAAGAAGAATGGAGAAGCTGACCTGGAATAATGCTACGCTTCATAGCCTCTTATTTCACACTTAGCGAACTGGTCATTCTCCTATCTGTCCCTGGGACCTCTTTCGTTCCTATAGGTCTTTAACCCACCCTTCTATACATGTCTGGCTCCGTTCCATTCCTTTCGGAATTCCGATTTCTCTGCATCCGTAGAGGCCAAATCATACGCTGCTAAAGCCAAGTAGTCCTCCGCCCCTGCATCTAAATATGCTGTTTCATCCGCTGAGACAAAAAAAAGCATATGAAAAGAATCAAGCGCTTTGAATAAGAAGAGTCTTCCTCCATTCCAGGAGAAGATGTCAGAACTCAACAAAGAGGATTGTAGGGCCTACATATGATTGACAAATACCAGTTTTTCGCTAGACCAATGAGTAGCAGAATAGCACTTCTCGCATCTACGCTCGCTCAATAACCCTGGGGCTGTCGTCCAGGTTCACTCAGTCATTCTTAAAAAGATTTAATATAGATCCATTACCTATAAAGCTAAGCTACTAAATTCAGATTAGCACGTAAGCTTCGCACTTACATTAATGGAGATCCTAGAAAGAAGCCAGTGAGTTTGCGTACTCGAGTGAGGGTACCTTGGTGAAGAGTACTTAGCTTTGTAAATTCTGAAGCAAAGTGTTGAGTCCACCGGCCGCTCTTTTGCCTTAGGAAAGAGAGATGCTAGCTCTTCCAGTGGGTAATCACTTCTCTTCTTTGCCTTGGGAGAGTTAGGTAACTTCAGGGTTCCCAATATGGCTGGCAGCTAGAAATAGAAAGCTTATTAATAAAGTATATTATTGAGGATTACATATCGCTCATCGGCTCTGAGCTCCCAACTACGAAGCTCTTTTCTCGAGCGAGTCAACAATTCGTGGATCCATGGTTTGGATGAAGCTATGTACCCGGGTAGAGATGATTTGTCTCAAAGATGTTCCGCTCATCCAAGAATCTGATTGATCGGTAATTCGACCGACAACTCTAAGGGCATTAGCGCAGGCCTTCCATCTTACCGTGGCTATCTAGTCATTGACCCATTTGCTTGCGAAGCATATCATCGCTTCGCGCTGTTCCCTTATGCATTGATGATTACTGATTCAATTTGCTGCAATGCAATAAGCCGCCTCTCCGCTACGAGGTTCGCGAGTACCTTTGTTACCGCGCCTGAGCTGCCTGAGCCCATAAAACTGGGGTTGGTTTTTTTTTAAATGGCTGTGCTGCCTTCCCCTTGTATAGTAAAGTAAGGCGTTTGGTTCCTTCGGGTTCGAAGAAGAAAGAACAAACCAATGAATAGTTTTAGATTAGGATCTACCAAATTGGGATAGTTTTAATACCAACTAGTTTATGCACTGGCCTATCATCGGGGCTTGTGTGGCAAATAAAAGGAAGGTGAGCGCGTATCCGCAGAAAGAGAAGGTGTTTAACTATCTATTCGTTACATAAAGCTATATATTTTTGATTAGTGAGGTCTTCAAAACTTCATACAATGAATGATAAGCCATTCCATTTGTGCTTTCAGCAAGTAGGCGACGCGGTTTCTATCTTTCAATCGTGCTTGGATGCGTTTGAAAGCCTCGAGATGACTTACAGAAAAAAGTCTTTCTAGGTTATGTTTCCGTAACAAATGGTCCATTTATTGAT
>CM062393.1:30565225-30570225 GCA_031304145.1 Cardiospermum halicacabum
GCATTAAGAATAGCTTATAATATGAAGAATAGCTTATAATATGAAGAATAGCTTATAATATGTTCTGGTGTTGATAACGGTTTACAAAGGAGAACAGGCTAACGAAGCCTTTAGTACTGACCCGTAGTACGTACTCTTTCGAAGTCCTCATAGCTGATCGTTTGAACTAGTATGTGTTTGTTTTCTCGGGTTTGCGCGCATTTGAGAGCCTTACCTCATCAATGTTTTACCTCTTCTTATACTTCCGGAGTGAGTCCCACGAGATAGATCAGATCCTTAGGAAGGGGGCTGGTAGCCTCCTGTGGTCTAGGTTGCACCAGGTAATATGGAAAATTGCACGCACGGGACAGAAGTAAGTTTCCTTTTATTAGTCTTAGTTCATCTTTTCTGCTTTCAAGCGTGTACACTGAAAAAGGAGAATATCTCTTTAATTAAATAGGTAGCTCACTGGAGCAAGCAACGAAGTGCCGTAGGGTTCAGGATAAACTTCTACTGAAGTAGGTACAATATCTTTGTGGATCAATCTTCTTTATAGAGAAGGAAAAACCTGAGATTAGAGTTGGAGAAAGCCGCATAGAATACGAAAAGCAAAGGCGAAGGTGACTTTACATCTCAGTCGAAAGCGGTTAATCCGGATCCATTTCATAAGTGGACTGGGGAATCTCAAAGGTCTTCGCTCGGTTCCATAGTTCAATCTAAAGCCTGTGAGGCTGGAAACTTCTACAACAATATTAATATTCCCATCACCAGTAAACCTTTAAATAGGTTCACTCTCGGTTAATTCCATGCTCAAGGGCTAAAGCCAGTTCCGTTCCTATCAATAAAAATTCCACTCTTCTAGTCGAGCGTCTTAAAGCGACTGACTTCAATTTATATATGTAATTGTTGAGATCAGGCCTACGAGAGGAGATATAGAAAGTGTGCAGTGCGGTGAGGGATATAGCCCACTTCCTGTCCTGTAGTTATTGTCTTGAACAACTGGATCACTTGCTTACATACGTGATTATGCTGCTCACCCGGGCAAAACAACTCGATCTACTGATTCCATAGAATCAAAAAGTAAGATAGATCATTAGGGAAGCTTTAGCTTGGAAGAGGAAGAAATAGAGTTCATAAGCTCAGCCGAAGTAGAGTTGTTCAGTCGCTTTCTCTATGAATACTTCATAACCTCAATCCGTGATCTATTTAATTGTGGAAGGAAATTTGCGAGAATAGAAAGGGTGGAACCCTTAGGTTAAGCAAGGGGAAGAGTCGGCTGTGGGTCCTCTTTCCGCGGCGTATGAATCGGCTGTGGGAACTCTTGCTTCAGCTTAAGCATTATCCGCTCGACCATTAGTATGGGGTACTTGATCCCCAGCTGGTGTCTTAATTAGGTCAGGAATCCGGCCAGTCACAACGGAAAAAGAGAGAAAAGATAGATGCGGAAACTTCCGATTCTGAGCAAGAAGCTGATGCGGAAAAGAAGAAAGGAGAATGCCAAGGTGTGTAAGGTAAGATCGGGTCGAGAACCCAAGAAAGAGCAGAGTCGATCTATGTATCTATATAGCTATCCACAAATCTTTCTAGACTATCCTCTATTCAGGATCTATGTAGTAATAAGAGTTTATAGGTAGCCCACCAGTAAAGCGGTTTCTTTCGTCTATCGGGGTCGAACCCAACGATTAGAAAGCGTGAATTAAAGACGAGGTTTCATCCGAAAGAGCAGTTGACGGAGTGGTTCAACCAAAAGCTTTGAAATAGAATCTATACCGCCTGAAAGCACTCAAAAGCGAAACTAAACTTCGTCGACCCTCCCTCCTCCTTACTCTGATCGCTGATCTATGCCCGCCGGTGGATCTATACCTTTCTTCGTGACCTTTCTCGTAGTTTCATTTGTCTGCCATCCATTGCGGTCTTTCGTCCGACCATAGCTTTTAGATCTCTGCACCTTCGCATCATTGGTTTAGTGCCATTCTTCCTCGTCTAGTTCATTAGCACCCCCCCAGGTGGTCGGCGGGTAATTCCCTTTCTCTCTTCGTCTTGTTCGTTAGGAGCCGCCACGACATTGTCTTGATTGGCATTCTTGTTCGGCCGGCGACCAAGGAGCGCCCTCTAACATACCCAACCTTTAAGACATCCCATGCTGTGGAGCCCACCAAATGGTAAAAGCTTCGGGCGCTTTAGCCTCAACTGGTGCATCGATTCGATAAGGAATCCAACCAATCACCGCTGCAAAAGAAAGAAAGGAAAGGGTCATCCCCAAAAACTTTTTGGATAAGGCCCACTTGTAGGCAAAGAAAGAGCTGCTCGAAGCAGGTTGAGGGCTCAGCCTAGAGGTAGGTGCAAACACTTTCTATACCATGATTCCATACATCCATTGCAAATTATTGTTTTGTTCCATGTAGAAGAGGCCCTCAACTCCTTCTTTTCAAAATGTTATCGTAGATCTGCCTGTGGCCTATTCTTTGCTTGTTGAGGAAGATAACACATTACAAAACCAACCTTCGAAAATGTAAATGGGGATAATGACTTGTAGAGTGTGCTTTTTATAGATATAGAAAATACGGAACTATTCTCCTGATAGTAATTGTATGATATGATAGAGAATAAAGAACTCCTTTCCAGTCTGATTTAGAATATGATAGTCTTTTAGAGAAGAAAGAATAAGGGGTTTTTCTATCATATTTCTTTTTGACAAGAATCTTTACGATACCCACGAAAGGAGAGTTGGTATAGGTGAAGTAAACAGTTCATCGGCAGTGGGAAAGGCACTTACAGTAAGCTTTAGACTCTCGTCCATAGTCTAATAGAGGTAGTTTACTTCTCAACTACTATACTAATAGAGGAAGCAGGGGAAGGGAAGGGGGCTCACTCTTTAACTAGACGAACGTTCTGTAGGGTTATTAGATCCATCCGTCAAAGTGAAAAGACGGGAAAGGCAGTCAAGATTCCGTAGGATTAAGGAGTCAACTGATTCAATAGAAAACGGGCGAGGAAGGAATGAAAAGAAGGCAAAGGCACTGACTGACTTTGTGATGATACCAATAGATAAGAAAGACTACTTAGGCGCATAGCCACTCCTCTCTGGAAGCTTAGGCCGTAGTTTTGGCAGAAAGAGGAACTGCTACGCCTCTTGCACTTGTTGCTAGCATAAGTCACCACTCGGTTGTCTCAGATCCAAGGATTCCTCTTCTGAACAACAGGTAAGATAGATAGGGGAACTTTTGAGAGTGAGAACTTCGGGCTTTTTTCTTCCAGTTCTTCCAATTATCCTTCGCCCGGTGGAGCTGCCGCAACGGCAGATCCCTCCTTCCTTCATTCCTTGGTACAAGCGGAATGCCCGATCAGATCAAAGAGAGGATGCGGCTACCTACTAAGACTCAGAGTTAAAGTAAGGGTTCCAACCCACGTACATACACATGCCATAAAGGGGACACCGGCCGGCCCAGCCCTGCTGGTTGGTTGTATCGCCCCGTACACCTCTTTTAACTAACTAAAAGCTTGCTTCTCCTTCCTTTTCTTGAAATATCTTTCTCGTAGAGTCAGGTCAGACATTCGCATCTTCTTCTACTAAATACCTAGAATTCTACCTCTATCCATAAGAATGGAAAGGTTTTCTAGTCGTACCTCTATTGATACGAGGGGCTGCTCCACTCTTCTATTAGTTTAGTGCGAAGGGCTGCCCTACATTTGGCACGAGGCAGTAGCCGCCGTTACCCGTTTTGGCCGATAAGTCTTTTAAGATATCCCATAAGCAACTGAACTAAAGTATGCTGGTTAGCTCATCTATGTTCGCTTACACCTTGGCCTACCAAAGTGAAGAAAAGAAGTGGATTGGCTAACTTGTTACTTTTTTTATTTATTCTATCTTAGGTTCGATTTCTTTCTTTTTTTTAGAAGGACTCGGTGTTTGTGACTTATTTCTTTGGTCGTGCCTCTTCTTCTTTAAGAAAAATTGGAAGTTCGTTTTCGACTTATTAATGGTTCTTTCTGTCAATCTACTCATCTATTTTCTAGATTCGATCATCCTGTTTTCTGATCTTCCTTCTTACCAAAATCGTTGATATGCAACACTCTTCCTACTCCCATCGGCCAAGCTTCAATCTCTTAGAGCGGATGCTGCCACTCCACTGTAGATCATCCAAATGGGGACTCCTTTCTCTATGAGGCTGTTGGTTGATAGAACTCTGAGGTTCTATGGTTAGGAGGTAGATCTTGTGCGAGCTAATGAATTCCAAAATGCGTATCCACACCTATCTCCATTGTCCGGCTAGTCTTAAGGGATCGGCTTAGGACTCAATCCATTTTGGAAGCCTTTTGAGAGCTGCTAGAAAGGAAGAATCCCACCTTACTGGTAGAGGACTTGCTTCAAAAAGAGGGCAAAAGGGATCCATCCTTAGATAGACGGGTGGAACTCACCGAGATCAATCATCAAGCCAGCTACCCATGGTCAAAGAGGGAGTGAACGGGAAGAAAACCATATCGCTGCTGATCCATGGGCTAATTCTTTCAAAAGCAAAAGAAAGACCAAGGGAGTGCAATGAAAGGGCCACTGCTGCGACTGAAGGTGACGACTAGCTATCTCGGATAGGATAGAGAGGCTTGATCGGTATCCACAGATTGAAAGATCTTTCTCCAATGTGTGAAAGAGCTATTGATTCACACTGCCCGCTATAGCGAAGAGATAGGGTTTTGGTCTGCTCTTCCTTTACCCCGCTATTCCTCTGTAGAACTGAGGGTCCCCCCTGTTCACTTTCTCCTTCTTGTTGAAACGGGAGATGATCCTTATACGCGACCCTTAGAGCCTTCCCGACACATCGTTACGTGCCCTCATTCACCTTCATTCACTAGATGTAAACAAACCTTCCTAAGGGGGAAACCCGCAAACCCACTTTTCCCCTCCCCCCCGCGATTCGGAGGGGCCTCACTGTCGCCTTTGGCTCGAGCTACTTTTGCTTCCGAGAACAGATAGCCTGCTGCCCAAAAAGCAAGCCATCTCGTACGTAATTCAACCTATCCAC
>CM062393.1:30575225-30635225 GCA_031304145.1 Cardiospermum halicacabum
GAACTCAGAGTTGCTCAAGGCACCCCCAGCCCTTGGCACAACGATCAGGTCAAGCAAAGCGCTCCAACCAAAGGGGGCGCAGCGCGTACATAACTCCTTGATGAAGAGAGTTTTCAAGCTCTTCACATTGTGAAACTGGAATCCTTGAATTGCTTGATGGCATTCGATTTTGTTCCGTCGGCGATCCTCGTTGTCATGTCTTCTTGTCTTTCTATTCCTCTAGCTAGGCTAGAGCAATCTATTCTAGATTTAAATCTATAGAGTTCCTTCGCGTATTAGGAACCTGCCCTGTGTTTAGCTATGTATAGGACTTTTCTTGGGATGACTGTAATGGGAATGAGTAGCCCTTTACCTACCCTAAACAAGCGAGCACAATAGAGCTTACAGTTGTTGTCTATCTTCGCCCGATCACCGAACCGTCAGGCTAGGAGCGCCCGCCTTGAATCTGTCAGTTGATTGGCCCATCCTAACCCTAATTCCCATCCTCACGCCTTCAATCAAAGAAGATGGATTGTGTAAAGAATGAGATAAGGTTCTTGGGGCTTAAGGGAATGCTAATAAACAAACACAACATAAAGAGAAGCGAGCACTCTTTAGAAGGGGAAAGACCAGGATTGAGTAAGACTCATTCCCTAGTGAGGAGAAAGGGATCATATAGTGCGACTCTATAGAAACTTCCCTATTGATTTATCCAGGTCATCCTGGTACTAGTTTTGGGGCTATTAATTACTGTATTAACTCCAGCTAAGCCTCTCTACAGAAAGGATTTTTTGATACAGCGCGCGCATGGATGCCTTTCATGCTTTGTGCTGGACCACCACTCTCTATGATAAATTCTTCTTACTAATGCTGCAGAAAGACGAGAGGGCTATGGGTATATACCCGAAAGCACCTTCACTGGCCATGGACTACTCAATCAATCGGACAACCCAGCCCTCGCTTCACCACTTCCAAGACTGAAAATCCAATGATAGAAGAATCGACAGCTGCTCCTGCGCTTACTCCAATCAAAAGGAGTGAACCTGACTTCGAAGACACCCGGGCAGAGGCTAGCCTCACACACGAATACAAGAAGATTGACAAAGCGGACAACTCCAGGGAAGAAGCTAGCACCTACTCTTTAGGACGGAATGCTTTCGGGGCTGCTTAACGAATCCTTACCACAACCGCAAAAAAAGACGCTCAGGAAAATCAGCACTTGAGGCTATCGGTCCACGAATCATATGGATTTTCATCCCAAGCCAGCAACTGAGAAAACAGCGGATCTTGGTGCTACTGTCGTAAACCCGTCACATTGAAAGCTGGGTGGCGGTGATAAAGAGGGGTCATGCAGTATGAAACGGTAGGCTTCCTGCCTCTATCTATCCCGTGAGTGGAAAGGGGTACTATCAAGAAATTGACTCATCATGGCTTTTAGAAAGCGCTTTAACGATAGCTCTTTCGGACCCTCTTCTTGCTCTCTGCACGGAGGCTAGCGCATCTTTCACAGTGAACAGTATTCTAGGGAATAATTTTAGATTCCTAGGCTGGAAAGTGGAAGTAGCAATCCCTCTTTCAAGGTCTTTCTATCTTGCCTCATTCCCGGGAAAATAAATCTCCTCGTTGGGAGGTAGGTTCGGGTATGGTACTACGCTTCTTGACACATGTCATGCTGGATTTGAAGGAATCGAAATTCAAGTCTAATTCATATTAAAGAGTGAAATTCCAGTTTCTCTCTTCCTAAACTAGAAAGACATGCTTGTAGGCTTTCTTTCCCCATATCTTCCCGTTCCGGTTTGCAAGCCCTACCACTACTTCCTTTACTTCGATCTTCCATTCCCCTTCACCAACCAGGGGCTAATCTTCCCTTTTAGGCCGGGTTCAGGTAAAGAATGATTTCCGGGGGAAAGAAAGGCACAGTAGCACTAGCAGGAAGAGACATGACAGCTGAGAGGGAGAGCAAAGAGCACAGCCGCATCGAAGTCAGCAGCATCAAATCAAAGGGACTCGCCCCATTCTTGAGTTCGAACCGGATCTCATGGAGTAGCAAGATGAGCTGTTAGGCACGAAAGCAAGCCCATCTATTGGATACGAAAGGAAAACAATAGCTAAATGCTTTTCACATTCAATACGCCCATCAAACAACAAAACAAAGCCAGTTGAGGTCTCAAAGTCAGATGCAACAGCCACTATAGATTCTCCAATCAGCCCTTTTTCCAGCTGTTCATACTCGGACTCAGATTTGGCACTAGCCGTCTTGTAGTGATTAGGGGGACAAGCCCCATTAAGGATTTCGACCCTGATCTGTCTACGCCATGAATTAATGGAATTGATTCGGGTATAACAGTAGATGGCCACACCAACCCTAACCTGATCTCCTTGGGAAGCACTCAGAGTTCGATACCTTAATTAAGTAAGAAGATTTTGATCCTCAGGGAAGGAGCGCGCAATGCAATGTATTGACTGAAGCCAGCGTAGGAAAAAGCAACTACCACTAGAGCGATTGAAACCTTGTAGACGAGATTTTCAAATGCCAGTCAGTCCGTTCGGACTCATGCCCCGGTTAGGGAAGACAGAAGAAAGGGGGCCTACAATAAACTTTCCCTTACCGATCGGCTCACGATCGATAGCCCAATTGACTAGATAGGGAACGAGTGAACCCGCTGTTCCAAGAGCAGAAGTAGGCGCGTAAGCCACTTCATCTTCATTTACAGATTACGGAACATAGAAACTCTATAATCTAATAGGGGCATGAGAAAGGGGGAGTCCGCGTCTAAGACAGCCAGTGCTACTATATCGGGCAATCAGTTTAGCAGCTAAAACATCGGGAAACCTGAAAGCAACTATCGATTATCCAACAACTGGGCCAAAGGCATAACATGAGTGAAACTCAAGCACTCGAATATCAGTAGATTAGCGTCACGCCAACGCAACTCTCAAACCATCAGCGTGAGGAGAGGGAAGACAACCTCTCATCTTTCCCAACCCAGAAGAAAGAAGATGAGCCGAAAGTTGGCCGAAAGGTGACAGGAAGAGTCAGGCTATCCTATCTTTAAAACCGCCACTACGGTGTCGTTAAAGCGCAGTTAGATAACAAGATACCCGATATTAACGATTTCAAGTAGCACAATCGGATATAGGGCAGGCAGAACTCCAGATCTACGAATAGCCGCGATCAAGCCCCTTTAACAAGCAAGTAGCTAGCTTCCACCTTACTTAACAGCAAGGCGCGAAAGCCTTCGCCTATAACTTATACTTCTACTTAGCAGCCCAATATAGTTATGGTAAACGAATTAGCTATCTTGCTTCCACAGCATCTGTACTTGGGTATACACTTCTTGGTACTCACACAACACTCTTTCACTTTGGCTTATCAAAGGAGGATATCTAGATTTGCGGAAGAACTATGCCCGAGAAGCTTAAGCTTGAAAACGGTATCGTATATTTATTTTCATAAACAAAAACCGGAAGAAGCGGAAAGGTAAGCACTCGCTTTAGCTACAGTCGTAGCATAGCACGTTAACGGTGCCCTGGAAGCTTTCCAAGTTAAGCAAAGACCACGGGCAGTTTAACAAACGAGCAAGAGGGGATACCCTTATGAACTGAACGAGAGTAGGTCTAATTCCGGTTTAGGGCTGAATCCAACATTATTCATGCTAAGACAACGGAGTAGGTAAGCTTACTGCCACAGAAGAGGAATAAACCATAGGGGGATAGATGATCCTGCCAAGGGAAAGAGAGTTTCATTCCACTCGAGAAATCATCAAAAAAGACAGATTCGATTCTTGGAATTGGTGTGCTAGCTGCTCTATAAAAGGGCGAACTTACTGAAAGAACCAGTGAGAAAAGGTCGTATTTGTACCCCGGTTGGAAACCAAAAGAAAAGTAAAGAAAAAGTTGGTCATCTTAATCTTAATTAAAATACGAAATTCTCGATTTGGAGATTCGTTGTTCTTGCGAAAAGAGGCTGATTGAGGGATTCTAGGTTTCGGCTGTTCCTTCCGCTCCTAAGGTCTTTCTCTTTTGCTTAGGTACTGCTCTATGGAAATCTATATCGAATAGAACGAGTTCAGGTTCTCCAATCAAGCTACCAGTTCGACATGCTCAACACTTGCTAATCTCCCTTCTCATTTGAGGGTTACACTAGCGCTAGGCGAACGTTCTGATCCAGCTACCCCAACTACTCCTTATTCCAAAATGGGCATTCATCCGTGGAGTGGCCAATGGGAAACTTCTTCCCCTTTTTAGGCCTCTTCTCAAAAGAGGTTGGGCTGGTAAATTCATACCTGAAGAGGAAGGACCGAACCCCCACAAGGGAATAAGGTACCGATCAGATCAAGGAATTGCGGAAATAATATGGCTTGAGCGGCCACTCTTTCCCCGCCGTGCGCAAGACTCAGGAAGTCATTTTCATTTGGTGGTATCGAATAATATAGATATAGAAATGCTTTCTTTAGTTTATCGTATAAAATAAAAATAGAAGGCTGCATTTAGGAGTGATACGCTAACTAGAGAAATTTCATAAGAGAAGAATAAAAGTAAAGTTTTGATTCGCCTTGAGTAAACAAAGAAAAAAGCGTGTCATACTTCACTTTTTCTTTATAGATTGTATTTGTGTTCAGTCTACCGAACCTATGACTTTCTATATATAGATTGTATTTGTGTTCAGTCTACCGTGTCTAGCCTGGTACACGATCTCAAGCTCTTGGTCACTGATTCCCTAACTTGCTTTCGAAAAGCCAGCGCCCAAAGGTGCTCTATTGAGCCGGTCACCGTCTGGTAGAGTAGGAGCCAACAAAGGAAGTCCTTGACTGGAGCATGAGAAAGGTCGAGCTTAAGACCATGTAATCGATCAATGTGAAGATCGACTTATCTGAAGTTCCGCACCTGGACTCAAACCATACCTCGGGGAGAAGGTAGCTTCTTGAAGCGCTTCCCCGGGTTCAAAAAGGTGCATCCCATGCTTGGTCAACAACCAAGCACATTATACTTCTTCACTACTCCTACAGGAAGGGGTTTACTTGCTTACTTGTTAGAGTAAGGCAGCTCAGCTCTTTCTGTCTGGAGGGAATCATTTTTTCTCAATCATGCCTCAACCGGACAAAATAACTCACTGGGATCAAGAATTTGGAGAGTTTGCTTTTACCCTTGCTCTAGTAACCCAGAAATCAGAGTTTGCTTTTACCCTTGCTCTATAACCCAGAAATCAGAGTTTGTTGCTCGAGAAGAAATATTGGACCGGGAAGAGGGGCAAAAAAGAAAGTCTAAGCGCATATGGCACGAAAAGGAAATCCGATTTCGGTCAGAAAAGATTTGAATCGTAGTTCAGATTCAAGTTGGTTCAGTGAGAGATCGAAATATTTGATCTTAGGTGCATTGAGGAAGGTTCTCGTCCGAGGACTATTCTTAGTGGTTTATTTTGTATTAATTTCTTTTATGCTCAAAATGTGGGTGATCACATCTTGTTATTTTTTCTATTCCGTCTCTTTTTATTTGATTAAATATATCTTTTTTGTCAAATCTCTTATATTAACTCAATGCCTGCGTAGTGCTATTTTGTTTCCCCTTTATAATCTATTGGGAATCAATACGATCCACTATGTCAGTAGTCGGTCGTCCTCATTCGGAAACGAACTTCCCTCGGGAAGTTCCATTATTCCAAATGGAACAACTACGGCCGGTGAGAAAATAATATTGGATGTCGAAGAAATCGACCAAAATGAACTATAGAGGGAGGTGGCAGAGCAGGAGAAAAGAGCCACCTCTTTACTGCCTTCGAATCCGAATGGCAACCCAAATCTACTTTACTACGTCCCAAGCGAATATGAAGTTCCTCCTATACTGCTCCCATCAAAAGAGAATGCCATCTTTCGCCGGCTTCAGAAGTTATTTTCTGAAAACTCCAACTTTGTTACTAATGCTGAAATACAGGAAGTTAATTTGAGTCTGGGGTCTGCCTCGTCTCATGCAGATTACAAACGACTTCTTGATTTTTGGGATTCAAACTCTCAAATACAGGAAAAACGACATGAATGTGCCAAACAATTAAAAAGTTTAGTGATACGTGAGGCGGAACTCAATCCTGAACTAGCCTATTTACTCAAATCCCAAAAATTAAATGAAAATGCTCTGGATACCCACATTTATGATTTTATTCTATTGGAAAATGAGGAGGGCTCGGAAGAAACAGAAGACTTGCCCTATCGTAAACTGATTTATTTACAACTAAAACTCCTTTGTCAAATGAATCAAAATTTGATAACAGAAAGAGACCTCTCAATTACTTTTGATAGATTTTTGAAAAGTTTCTAAAAAAGTATGCACAATTGGGTAGCTAGCGCGTTTCGACTTGACTCCCGCCTTACCTTATGGGTAACCTCTTTTCCGGCAAGAGGAGAAAAGCCAGCTTTCCCGCTGCTGATTGAACGAAGGAGTCTTTCTTGTCTTCTGCATGAGACTCACCAGCTAGGTGGGTTTAGCCCCTATATCTCCTTCTTTTATAAGTAGTTGAATCCGTTTCATTAGTGAAGGAAAAGAAAATAAGGGAGCTACCGAGAATAGAAAGAGAACTACCAATCAGTGTAGCTAGGACCGTGCCAGCTTTAAGATAATATCTCTTTGCTTGGAGCTGTTCCGTTTGTAGCTCCGTTTTTGTCCTTGCCTAAAGAAACTAGCTCTTATAGCTGAATGAGTTGAGTTCGTGATCCGATGTTGATTTCTCTTCTCACTCGGCTTTATGCCGGAGTTAGCGCAGCTTTCTTACGTCATTCTTTCCGTTCAGCTTTGCTCGGTTCGCAAACCTTTTCTATTTAATCTTCTTTCTCGGCGAAGGCTAAGGCAATCAGAAAGAGCTGTTTTTCTCTTTCTGTGTGACAGAATAGACTCTTTTGAACGAATCCCCTGCGTCGAGAAGAAGCTGTTTTTGCACCTGAATCAGAATAGGCTGTCTGGATCTTTGCACGACTAGGCTATTTGAAAAGGGGAGTAAGAGCTCTTGTCGCCCGGTCTTATTGGTCAAGAACGCGTGGAAGTCTGGCTTTTCGCTCCTCTCCTTAGAGTCGAGCTCAATTACATCGATCCTTCTTCTGCTATTGAAGCTAAAAACAAGGGGTTTATTGATCTAAGAGAGCTTCCCGAGTTCTTTTCTTTCTTATATATCCTTTCTCTTTTATGCCCAGTATGTGGTTCTAAAGATTTTACTAGCTCATTTAAGATAGTTCCCTCTTGTTTTAGGTGTCTGGGGGGTATGGTATTCGGACATCTGACACATAATTTAAATATGGAAATTTGTCCTCTAAAAAAGGAAATATTGAATTATGTAAATCATGAGATTTCCCTATTTCTGACCTTTGGAAAGAAGATACTAATCGGGAAAAAAAATGGAATTTCTACTGAAAAACCTTCTGATATCTTTTGAGAATACAAATTCTTATTGTACCTAAAAAATGGATAATGATTAGAATCATTAACATAACTAATCAAAGAATTCTGTTGGTAGTAGCAACAATTATTGAGACTTCTTATATAAGAATCAATCTGGAAAGACAGCATTAGATACCTAAGAACTAAGAAGAATTCCAACATCCGATAAAGTGAAAGGACCTCCAGTAAAAGCCGATTTTCTCTCTAAAAGCATAACAGAAGGCTAGCGAAAGCCGAGACTTCGATTAGCTATAAGCTAGTTTGAATTACAGCCGTGCCCATAGCCTTAACCTTAATAAAAGGGAACTCCACCCTAACATGCATGCCCAAGAAGCAAGGAATCTGATTACTTCACTATAAAAAGAAGTCAGTAAAGCAGCGGCAGCTCACTAGTTTGAGATGAATTGGCCCCATCTATGCCAATTTTACGTAGTTTCTTGATCAGCTGACACTTTTCGACGTGCATCCTTTGTCGATAATCGTTCCCGAAAGAGTAATTACAAGTAGAAAGCTTCTGTTGCCGATCCTGTAAGCTCGCATTATTTTTTCTTTCTTTTCTTTATATTTCGAGTTAGAGTAGGAACTGGATCATATGGGACTGGGACTTATTCAATGGGGTGCCTCCACTGCTACAATTGCTTTAGCAGGAAGACCCGATGTTGCCCTTAAACATAGTATTCGAATTTTCCATTTCAAATAAGAAGATGGATTAGAAGGAAGACTCTCTATTATAGATTGTACGAGCCTATCAATTCAATCTATAGTATATATTCAATTCGCTCGATCCACTCTCATTTATCTATGTCATTTCGATAGAGAATGAAGGTATTTGTCCATATCAACCTTCACTTAGTATTTTATTAGAATAGAAGATTTATTCATCCAATCCTTTTAACCCATATCTGAAGTGTCTGGCAACAGCCCTCACCAAGTGTACAACAGTTCACCGCACGCAAGCACATTCGGTCTCTTGACTGACTTGGCTCCCAGTCGTTGAACACCGGCTATCAAGCTGAACAACCATCTATTATAGTGCAATATCGTCACACTTACCAGACTAGCATTTTGCCCAATTACCGATACCATGCTCCAGTAGTTCCTCCACGTTGCTTACAATACCAGTCGATGGTTCAACACCATATCGTCTATGCAGATGAAAGAACCCACACATCAGGCTTGACAAGTTTATGCGCATACTTCGCCCAAGCTAATGAACAACTCCCCTGAGTTCCGGTTTTGCCAAACACCCTTGCTTGACCGGCCTTTGTCGCTTCCCTGTGCTACTGAGCACTCGCCCAACAAAGGGTTCTCCTGGATGCTAGTATACGTCGCTTACCCCCATCATCTTGATGCTCATGCTCACATCATCTCATAAACTTCACCATTTGGCATAACCATAATCCCTCCTTATGTGCGTAACCATCTTACCGGAATCGCGGGCTTTCCCATTTGCCCAAAATCCCCTTGTCCCCACAAGGTTCCCGAACTTTGCCGAGTGCGCCACCACTCAAGCTAGTTGTGAAGGTACTGTAGCATCGTATCTCTAACCAACCCATTACGGCTCCACGGATCGTCAACAACGATACCTCGAAGTCGCTCTCGCTCCCATGGCATTATTGAGTGAACTTCAAAAGCACCCTCTTCCCAAAATTCTACCAATCTTAGCGCCCATGCGCTTCACTGGACATGATACACGCCTTGAGAAGATTTTGTGACGTGTGCCTTTACGCATTTTCAATTTGATGCGCTTCTCAACTTGCTTTTCAATTTCTTGCGTCTGATTAGCAACAACACAATAATAGTCAAGGAAAAAAAATATTCAAAACCAAACGGAAAGAAAAGCAGCGAATACCAAATATTATAGACAAAACAAAAAAATCATGCAAAACCAAGTAAGAGAAAATTGAAGTTGTGAAAGCATGTTTACATGAAAGAAAGACGATGCTTTACTCTATACACTATAAGCATTCATACAAAGATGAAAAACCCATGTAGATGTCATTAGTTCTTTGTGTGTCATTCACAAGAAAATAATTCTACAAAATAAGAAATTTAAAAAAAAAAATCTAAAATGACTAAGGAGAGTTATCCGAACCTTTTATCAATATCGGAGCGATTTAACTCCTAAAAAAGAACAATTACAGCTTGATTGAATGAATATAGATAGTCAAAATCCCTTAAAGTCATCAATTTTCAATAACAAAAGTTTTCAACTACATTACTATAAACTTTGTAAAACCAATGAGAAGATTGAGAAATTTGCTGGTCCAGAGTTTCATTATTGCCACCATCAAATTGAAGTACAATCAACACATAAACCGTAATAAATCAAAACAGCAGTGTCTTGATCCAACAAGTAGATTGAAATCAGAGAGATAATTGAGATACAGGAGAAAGAGAATGAGAAAGACAATAAAGGAAAATTACTGTGATAAGATTGTTCATTAAAGAGAAAGAAACAGTAAATGAACCGAAAAGAGAGGGGAGGGTTAAATCTTATACTTATGTCCTTTATTTATGACATAATTTGTTTTTGCTTAATTTACTATCAATTACAATGTCTGGCTGGCAGCTATGCGACAAAGCATTGAAACCGACACCACCTTCATTTGACAGTTGTGTCGCTTACTAAGACAGTGAACTGGTTTTGGTTTGCAGTATATCACCATCTATAATTGCCAATATCAACTTTATTGCTCTCATTAAGGATACAGTAGTCGATAAAAAAAATTTCTCATTAGTGTAAGGTTAAATTAGGTATTCTCTTTTCTAAACTTTCTGGTCAAAATATCTTGTTAGGATTACTTTGAATCACAAGGATTTTCTTCTAGGAAGGTTTTCCTATTTTGAGTTTGGATATATTTCCTAATTGTTTGATTCCTTGTTTTGGAAAGATTTTGTTTTCTTAATTTGGTTGATTGTATTCCTTAGTTAGAAAGGAAACAAATTAGGAAAGTATGTTTAATTATCACTATAAATAGAGTTGTCTCATGAAGAAAGTATCATGTCCCTATCGGGTGATGATCATTGGATTAAGATCATGCCCAGTGGGGTTGATGATCATTAGGATTCGGGTCTTGCCATTAATAAGATTTCGAATTGGGGTTGTCTCGTCATTAAGGAGATTTTGATTGGGGGTTGTCTCATCGTAATGAAATTTTATTGGGGGGTTGTTTCGCTATATGGAGATTTTGTATTTGGGTTGTCTCGCCATGGTGGAGTTGTTTTCCTAAAAAAGATTTTGAGAAAGAAAGCAATTTTGTATGAGGAGAGAAAGTTGTTTGAATCTGTTTTGTAATTTTTTTATAGTAAAGTTATTATCTTTTTGTAAATTAGGTAATTGGTCGAATCATGTTAAATACTATGTTTGTTTTTGGTTGAACCGAACTTGGAATATATAAATTTCAAAATATATTTTTTAATTTTTATTTATTGTACATTAATTAAAACTTCATAAATTAATATATTTAAAATTTACCAACAATTATACATATATTTTTTATACCATTTACATATAATTAATTTAATAATTCATATTAAAAATATAAAATAACATATCCATTTATATGGATAATAATATACATTTCATTTTAATAAAATAAAATAATGCATAATATATATAAAAATAACTAATTTTATTATATTAATAAATTATTTATAATTTGTTCATAAAACTCTTATTAAATTTAATGTAGTATAAGAGTGCGATTGACAGGTAGCAATACCATCACTCTTTACCTAAAAATTAAAATAATAAAATGGAAATGGGCTCGGCCACTAAAAGCCGAATGAGATTTTCACAATGCAATGAAATGGCTGAACCAGAATTTATAATTGAAAATACTAGCTACTACACGACTGAGACTGACCTCACTACCTCCATCACAACATCTTCCACATTTTATAAGTTAAGTCTCTGAACTTTTCTGTGCTCCAATGTTATCATAGACATGCTTTGCACATGAATAACATGGTGTTTTCTTTGGTCAAATACAGAAAATAAGAGCTAAACACATATTTGAAACAAACAGAAGTCTATATACAGTTACAAATTTTGATCAAACTTTAAGTGAACTACTATTAGGAAGAAGATTTCCATCACAATCATACAAAATTTTGCCAGAAAAATCCAACGGCTGACATCTACCACCCATGATGATCCCCTTTCTCCATATAGCATCATCATCATCATCATCATCATCATTAAATCCAACTCCATCTTTCTTCCTCCAAGAAGTCATCTTTATAATCATATGATGAGTCTTACTACTGATATTGCTGCTAAACTTCTTCAACACCTTCTTCTCACAACCACTAATACTTCCTTTCTCTTCACTCGTACTATCTGATCTCTTTCTTGCATGAGAACCACGTAGATGTGATATCATCGAAACTAGAGACCTCAGAGCCATCATATGATGTATTGATGAGAAGTTCACTTAGAGCAAAGCTATATATAAAGACCCCTTGTGTTCAAATTGCGCGTAAAAGGAAGGAAGACTTTGAATGAATCAAAGTGGTGTATTGTATAGTTGATGGTTCCACTAAAGCATTATATATGGGGATTGATTAGGACTAGAAAGTGAATATGTGGTGTGCAAATTGCATTGACTTTGAAACGTATAGTGTGGTTTGGTGTTAAAATGGCAAGACTAAACAGAGTATTAGTCAAGAGTCACGTCAACAAGTTTGATTTTTCTAAGGGCACTATGTATGTACCTTTGCTTGTTTTGGATATGAAGAAACACAAAGTTGGAGAAGCTTCTAAGCAAATGAAGACTTAGACCATACAGTATCTAAAGCCAGTGCAGTCTACTTTTAACTAAGAATAAATAGTACAACTGGGTCCTCAATGAGATTAATGTATTGATAGATGAAACTGTGTATATGATGATATACAATATGTCTTCAAGATATTGAACATAGCAATTGATTAATGTAGTAAAATATAGCAGAGATAAGTGGCTGAATATTATTTGCATAAGACTTGCAAGTCTTTCTTCAGCATAATTAATTGATTAAGTGGAATTATATGAAAATAAACATGCATTCCAGTCAAAATGCTGAATAAATATTACTAAGACAGCATCAGTAAGCAATCAACACCTCACTGAATAGCACAACCTTCCTATCCACACCTTATGACCATTTCAAACAATAAACATAGACATAAAGCCTTTTAATAATTTTATTTTTAATTTTCTGTTTAATAATGATGATAATTTTTAAATAGTTGATTTATTATTATTTTTAATTTTATTATATAAAATTAATTACTATTTAATTTTAATAATTTCCAAATTATTAATCTACCACCATAATGATGTAATTTTAATACTTTTCGCTGTCAAAAAGCTACAAATTTATAATTCTATAACTACTTTATTGTTTCCGATGTATCGGATCAATTTTTACCGAGAGCAGACCCAAATGGGTAGATTTATCCGGATTATTATTTTTTTTTTTTTGTACTTACATATTTTAACTATTTTAAGGATTTTTGATTCTGTCCTCCTTCCTTCCTCATTTCAACTTTATTCAACCTACATAGTTCAGCAAATTGTTTAATAAAAACAAAAAAAATTACTATACTGATAAGTCTTTTTGTATATAAAATCGTCTTTTTATTCCATCATACTTAAATATCTATATTCATATCAAACAACTAATCAATATCTCTTTTAACCGAACACCTCGAATTATGGCGAGACAACCCCAATTCTAAATTTTTTTAATGACTAGACAGCCCCAATCCAAAATCTCCTTAATAGGGAGACAACCCTAATTCAAAAACTCCTTGCGACAAGACCTCAACCTTTATACTCGAAATCTCTGTGACCCCAATCTCTGTGCTCGAAAATCTTCTTAATAGCACCCCAATGATCATTATCCCCACTAGTATGACCCTAATCCAATAATTATCATCCTAGAGTGATGTGATACTTTCTTCTTCACAAGACAACTTAAATTTTTAATGATCACCAAATATCTTTCCTAATTTATTTCCTTCCAACTACAATCAACCAAATTAGGAAAACAAAATATTTTCAAAAAAATGAATCAAAATAAATTGGTGGGTGGCTTATTGCACTCGAAAGCCTTTAGAACAACATTTAACATTTAAATTAGTGTGTCTTTCTTTTGTCGACTGCCGCCATCACCTCCAGAAGGCCCCACTGTCGCAACCAACCTGCAGGCCACCGCTCCACCTTACCCTACTCGACCGAGCCTACCCATTTTAACACCTCACCATCGTTAATCCTTCTCTGAAACACCCTGGAAAAACTAACCGCCATCTCCAAACTCCAAACTACCCCAAATCTTAACCTTACATTCTCTTGTTAGCTGTCATCCTCATTGGTCGCACGAAAATCTACAATATTGTCCTAGGTTTTAATGCCTCAGTCCTTATTTGAGGTTGCCCCCTATTAATTGCTCCCATACTCTGAACTTGTTGCTAGATTTCCTGGATTTAAAGTGATATGATTTGTTGCTCCACTATCTAAGTACCACACCTGATCTCTGACTGTTTCTGATGTAGCCATGCCTTGTTGATTTTGTGTGAAATATGCTTGAGAGTTTCCAGGTTGTGTCGTTGACGGGTGTCGAGTCCGTCAGTAATTTAAATATCCTGTAAACAACAAATTGATTGTAGTAAACAAGGTCGAATCCACAGAGAACGGTTATCAATTGTGTATTGTATACTGACCAAGTAATGTAAATGGGGGTTTGAAAAGTGGATTTGGATTGAATGCTAAAAACGCTAAATATTAACAATCAAATATATTAAAAGACCCAGCTAACCGATCATTTAATTAATGTGTTGATCATTTATTCTAAAGATATCTCTATCGAATTTAATAACCATAGTTATAGTTGTTGACAACGTGCCTAACAACCAATCTTTTCCTTAGTTATTAGACTGACCGGGTACGACCCTTCGAATCAATCACTAATCTAACACGTAGATTGCAATATGAACTAGAAAAGACCTATGGTCATAGCCAATGAATCAGTACGACAGTTCTTGAACTATGATTGTGAAACCACAACACTACCTAGATTAGATTAATTACGAATTATCTAACATGCAGTGTATTAGCATACTCAATTAACCAATCGCGCGCTTAATCAATTAATTAAATAAAACTAACATGACCTTAGCTATGGGCATAAGATGACCTTAACTATGGGCACTGAGATTACACAAATATTAAAAGATAAAGCAATGAAGCAAAGATCTCACAACACGAATTAATTAAATCAATCGTTTGGCTAGGCAGACTAGTTTAGCACCCCATGGGCGCAATCAACATCATTATCCAAAATAAAACTAAACGTACAAAAAGAAGAAAACATATAGAAAAACTAAAGCCTGATTCCTTCTTCAAGTATTTTCAGAAAACAAAAGATAATCTAATAAACTGTTCTGCAGAGTAAATATACTCCGTTAAGAAAAATAACAAAACCCATAAAATCTCCTCAAAATCCTCTCTAGTATAATCTCTTATTTAACTTTTGAAAGATGTGAAAGTTTGTCTTCAATCCTTGACTTTTTGTATTTTTGGTCTTTAATCCCAGAAAACTTCATAATTTGTACAAATGCCTCCAAACTGTTCATATTCACAAAAATAGGGCAAATTAGTATAAAATCACAATAATGTCCTCAAAATAACTAATAAAATAGTGCATAAATGTTGCACATATGGTGCTTAATCAAATTCCCCCATACTATCTTATACTTGCCCTCAAGTATGCCCATAACTCACTCTCAAAAGAAAAATCAAGTGGTCTAACAAAACTGTCTGCCCAAAAGGAATCAACCATAATCCACGGTGCCAACAAGTAACTCAAAAAATGAAAGATAGGGAGCTATCATGTATTAAGCACACAAACTTTAATTCTATCTTTGATTAGAGCAGATGCAAAGACAGCAAGTGATAATTCGCAAAAGAAATCACTTATACCAGCGCCACAAGTAAATATAAAAGACAGTCAAATTATTATACACAACTAAAGCAGCCAGCAAAATAAAACAACTTTATTAGACACTAGTCGGGTATCTCTCTTTCTTTCTTTCTTTTTCTTTTTTTTTCTTCTTTTTTTTATTTTTTTATTTTTTTTTATTTTTTTGAGAGAATTTTACCCTAAACAACCAGTGAGACATTTCAAATCAATACTCCCAGTTATTTCCAAGTTTAAAACGACCCCAAAAAGGTACTAAACTCTTTCCAATCACTAGCTTCTCCGTACATAAGCCACTTAAGGAGAACAAGTGCCGTGTCACCTATTCCGGCTAGTGAAAGAAAATGGAAAAAGTAAGAATGTGTGACTTTAGTCGGACTGTATTCGGCCCTAATAGGGAAAAATCCTCCTACCACCAGCGGCTCCATACATACAATAACTTAAGGAAGATTAGCGCCGATCCACTAATCCTAGCTGATGATACTGAGTCACATGATCAACATTTTTTTTTTACTTTTTTTTCAAGGCTGCCGTATTATTTCCTAACTAACTAACTTTCTATTTGCGAGTATCTAGCATGGGTGAGTTCTAAATTAAATTATCACAAGCTCTAGAAGCATCTGCTAATGTCTTAAGTACACACAAAAATTAAGCTTCATAATTAAAGCTCCCAAATCAATCAAAAATCATATTACAGGCAATTCAAGTTTGGCACAAAATAGCATATCCTATGGGCATATGTAAAGTCAGAACACAAGAGAAACAAAAGAAATAGAGAGGAAAAAATAAAATCCCAAAAATAACTAAAATCCCTGAAATTCAAATAACCAAAATAAAATCTAAAAACTTCCTGAAAAAAATAAAAATAAAAATAAAAATAAACCCAACAAAGAACAAAGTATTTCCTCCCCCACACTTATATCATGCATTGTCCCAATGTAATGTCAATCAACATAAAATAAACAATAAAATGTAGGCAGACACTTCCTGAAAATGGTAGAGGTAGGAAATTAGCATCTCAAGCAACATCTTCAGCCTCTAACTCTCAAGCAACATCTTCAACCTCTAACTCGCTTGAAATTTTTCACGTTTCTGTACTTCACTTGTCAAGCTTTGGATGGTTGTAGGCATAGCCACCTCCTCTTCCGAACGAAGTTCATCTGCAAACAATAAACATACATTTCCTTTCCCGAATTTTTCAACCAATTTTCATCAATCTTCGGCATTTGAAAACCGTAATGTGTTTTCGCCATTCAGAAAGTAAAACAAAAAAAAAATTTTCAAAATTGTACGGAATTCGTAAGCAGCAAACTAGAAGAAACTGGAATGTGATTATCGTTTGGACTGTGATATCACGCTAGATAAAACTGGCAACGAATCAGGCGGCTGGTTGGGTTTGATCTGCTGGAGGAGAAGGCGACTAAAATCTCGATTGGACTGGAGGTCGCCGGAGGAAGTTGATGCTGCGGAGATCGTGCTGCTGCCGACGGCTGGAGAAAGTTATCGCTGGAAGATGACGACTGACTTCAGATGGCAACTGGGAGAGATTCGCGACGGCTGAAGATATTGGTTGCGATGACTCAGGCAAGGCCGTTGCTGGACTAGTCGACTGCTGGAGACCGGTGATGGCGGCTGTTGGAGGAGATCGACGCCGAGAAGAAGATGGAGCTGGAAGAGATCGCTGGAAACTGCGATTGAAGAAGATGACAGAGAGACGCGACGAACTGAAGCCTGGAGATCGTGGAGGAGAAGAGACGCCGGAGTCACTGGAGATGATTCTGGACGGAGGCGCGCTGGAGGATGAAAGGAGGAGGAGTTGGTGGCGGCGTGTGGCGGCTAGGGTTTAATGACTTCTTCTACTATTCACGACCTGTGTTGATATTTTTTTTAAAAATTTTTTTTAGCTATAAGTAATAATAAATCTTTTCCTTTTCTAATTTTTATTTCCTGCGCAATAAAGAAAAACAATTAGAATTAGAAATTCTAAAAATTATATTATTGCATCTATATTATTTTATTATTTTAATATTTTAAAAAAATAAAAATAAAGAAAAAAAGTAAAATAAAAATAAATGAGAATAAAAATGATTGGAAATAAAATTAAAAAAATTAAAAAATTTGGTTTTCTGATTTTTTTTATTTTAATTTTTAATTTTTAATTTTTTTTTACTTTCTTAAAAAATCATTATTATTAAATAACTAAAATAAAATTAAATTAAAAATAAGTAAATAAATAAAATAAGAAAAAAAATAATAAATAAATAAAAATAAATAAATAAAAAATAATTGAAAATAAAATAAAAAATCGGGTTGCCTCCCAATAGCGCCTTGGTTTTACGTCTGTGGCTAGACATTTCTGAATTTCATCTAACACGAATCGCAGAATCAAGGTGAAGCCAATCTGATATTCCAACCCGAAACCCTTTGTAATATAACTTCAACTTTGACACCTGCATAACAAAGAGTAATCGTGACTTAGTTATGAGCATAAGAAAAATAGGAATGGTACTTACCCGATGTTGGAATGTTTCTGGTTTATGCCACGTTTTGGTGTCTCCAACCTCAACCTTGCTGAAAGTATCGAAAATCTCGTTTTCTTCATTGACCTCCTTAGTCTCCTTTCTATCGAGAAATAGAGGTTTGGTTTCCATGATTTTTGGCTCCTCGGGTCTGCTAGGAAAATTTGGTCTGACCTCTAAGGTTTTTGGCTTTTCCAGTATAGCACGGTCATCAGTTTTGACGTTGATTTCTTTTTCCAACTGATTCCCTTCTCTGTGGGCATGGTTCTTCCCCTGAGTTAGGGTTTCCACGTTAATTTCTTCTTTTGATTCTTCGCTATGGGCACAGGGATCAGTTAGGGTTTCCTTGATTTTTGACTCATTGGGTATATGTTGGACAACACAATGAGGTTTATTAATTTCTGTCTCTTCTTGTGACATTTGGTCGTGGGCACAGTCCTTCCCTGCAACTAAGTCGGATGGCTCTTTCACACTCATTAACGTCACTACATCGGTGCTTTCAGAATTGATCTCAATTTGCGATGAAGGTTCTACTTGTGACTCTAACTTTTCCACATTAGTCGCAAGTTGGCTCATTTGCTTCTCCAGATTTTGGATGCTGACATTTGTCTCCTGTTGAAATAGAAGCGTGTTAGTTTCCAATTGCTCAATAATATTAGCTAAAGAGTTACCTGAATATCGGTCATTCTCATATTGGGAAACCGGTTCATTCAATTGATAACTTGTTGACCAATATCCCAGATCACGGTTATCCCAACATTCTTCGTTGTAGGTATTGAAGTAGGAATCATAATTGTAAAATTTTGATGCATCAAATTGTTCAGGGGTATCATCTTGCCAAGTTGGACATGCATCGGTCGAGTGTCTAGATGTACCACAAATTCCACAAAGCCTTGTCTGTGGGCATGACTGTTGAACTTCACCTACAACCAATTGATAAACCGCAGCGGTTAATTCTTTAATCTGATTATGGAGATCACTTACCTCATTTGTCGTTAAGTCTGATTCTAGGAGCCATCCGTGTCTTCCTGCTGTGTCAAACATCTTCAAAATATGTGTTTTGATCTGACACTATGGGCACAAGTAACGCACGACTGGAAAAAAAAATCTGGTCATAAACAGAAAAAAAATTGATAATACCGTTCCCCGGCAACGGCGCCAAAATTTAACGGGTGTCGAGTCCGTCAGTAATTTAAATATCCTGTAAACAACAAATTGATTGTAGTAAACAAGGTCGAATCCACAGAGAACGGTTATCAATTGTGTATTGTATACTGACCAAGTAATGTAAATGGGGGTTTGAAAAGTGGATTTGGATTGAATGCTAAAAACGCTAAATATTAACAATCAAATATATTAAAAGACCCAGCTAACCGATCATTTAATTAATGTGTTGATTATTTATTCTAAAGATATCTCTATCGAATTTAATAACCACAGTTATAGTTGTTGACAACGTGCCTAACAACCAATCTTTTCCTTAGTTATCAGACTGACCGGGTACGACCCTTCGAATCAATCACTAATCTAACACGTAGATTGCAATATGAACTAGAAAAGACCTATGGTCATAGCCAATGAATCAGTACGACAGTTCTTGAACTATGATTGTGAAACCACAACACTACCTAGATTAGATTAATTACGAATTATCTAACATGCAGTGTATTAGCATACTCAATTAACCAATCGCGCGCTTAATCAATTAATTAAATAAAACTAACATGACCTTATCTATGGGCATAAGATGACCTTAACTATGGGTACTGAGATTACACAAACATTAAAAGATAAAGCAACGAAACAAAGATCTCACAACACGAATTAATTAAATCAATCGTTTGGCTAGGCAGACTAGTTTAGCACCCCATGGGCGCAATCAACATCATTATCCAAAATAAAACTAAACATACAAAAAGAAGAAAACATATAGAAAAACTAAAGCATGATTCCTTCTTCAAGTATTTTTAGAAAACAAAAGATAATCTAATAAACTGTTCTGCAGAGTAAATATGCTCCGTTAAGAAAAATAACAAAACCCATAAAATCTCCTCAAAATCCTCTCTAGTATAATCTCTTATTTAACTTTTGAAAGATGTGAAAGTTTGTCTTCAATCCTTGACTTTTTGCATTTTTGGTCTTTAATCCCAGAAAACTTCATAATTTGCACAAATGCCTCCAAACTGTTCATATTCACAAAAATAGGGCAAATTAGTATAAAATCACAATAATGTCCTCAAAATAACTAATAAAATAGTGCATAAATGTTGCACATATGGTGCTTAATCAGTCGTTGGACCTGATTGTTGTTGATTCCCTTGTCTTTGAGCTCCTTGCCAATTTGATCAAATCTTTTGTAGCATCTCAAGGATCATGACATGGTTTTGAACAAACTTGACAATATAGTTTTATTCCATTCCATCATCCTCTACCACGTCCACCTCTGCCTCTGTATGAACCTCTTTCTTAATTGTTTCTATTTTGTTAATGTTCATTGCCATAAGTAACCAAGTTGGCTGTTATAGGTGTTGGTGTTAAGTTCACTTGTGTTGGTGTGTTTAGTTGTTCTATCCTTTGCTCATGCAACATCAAGGTGTATTGAATATCTTGAAGAGTTTATGTCTGCAGGTTATGATTTATAAACACTACAACTGAATCTGACGGGTGTCGAATCCGTCAGTATTTAATTAACCTGCAAATACAAATAATTGTAGCAAACAGGGTCGATCCACAGAGAACGAAAATTAATAAATGTATTGTATTGACCAAATCAAAATAAATGGGAGGTTTCGAGATTATGCGAGTATTTAAAATAAATCTAAATCGGAGATTAAAAATCAATTATAATTAAACATCCAGCTAAGTCAATTTATTCAAATCAGGTGTTGATCATCGAAACTAAAAAAAATATCTATGTTGTTTAATAGTCACAGTTATAGCTATTGACAACGTGCCTAATAACCAATCTTTTACTAGATAGACTGACCGGGTACGACCCTTTGAATCAATCACTAACCTAATACGTAGATTGCATTATGAATTAGAAAAGACCCGTGACCATAACCAATTGAATCGGTACGACCGTTCTTGAATTATGATTATACACTCTCAACACTACCTAAGTCAAATTAACTACGAGCTATTTGACATGCAATGTGTTAAGCCTAATTAACCAATCAATTGCGCACTTAATTAATTAATCAGAATCAACATGTGCATTTAACCATGCCCATAGAGAATGCATAAATATCAAACAATATAGCAGAATAAAACAATTCTCACAACACGGTAATTAGAATTGACTTAGCTGGATGAGGTTCGTTTAGCTTCTCATGGGCGCGGCGAACTTCATTTGCTTAATATAATTGATCGTTCCAGAGAGAATAAAAACCCAGAGTATTTTTCTATTTCTCTCGATCAAAATTCAGAATCAAAAAGAAAGGGAGAGACTTTTACAATCGTTTCTTCCTAAGATAAATCCTCCCTAGAAAATCTAAAATCAACTCGTAAAAATCTCTAAATCAAAATCTCAGTCGTTCAGATCACAATTTAAATTTAAGAATTAAAAATATAACAACTCTGATAAAATTGACTTGGTCTTGTTGACTTGTCTTTAGCAAATCCAGCTTTAAACCCCCAGAATTCTTCAATACTTCACAATTGCCTCCAAACTGTCAACAAATACAAAAATAGAGCAATTAGATAGTATATATTCAATAAAGTCCTCAAATTGTAAATAAAATAAGGTAGAAATGTTGTGCATTTTATGCCTAATCAAATTCCCCCACACTATCTTATACTTGCTCTCAACTATGCCTATGACCGACTCAAATGAAGACTCAAATAGTCCAACCAAACTGCTGCCAAAAGGAATCAACCATATTCAACCGTGCCCACAGTTAAAGTTCAAATCACTCAAAATAATGAATAATTAAAAGAAAAGGAACTGTCTTCAAATTAAGCACACATATTTAAATTCCATTTTTGAATTAAAGCAGATGTAAGGAGAACAAACAATAATTCACGAAAGAATCCACTACACCAGTAACACAAGCAAATAAGAAAACAATCAGCTTTCTTCACAGTTTAAGCAGCAGATAATAACATAAAACAAATACTGAAAGCCACTGGTCAGGTCTTTTTTTAAAATTTTTTTTAGGGATATTTCCATTTTACCACCGCAGGTTTGGAAAATTAGCCAAAAAACCTCCACTGTTTCATTTTTAGCCAAAAAAAACCACTTTTTAACATTTTCTGTCAGTGGATGAACAGTAACTAGGGCATTTTCGTAATTTTTCAGTTTAAAAAAAAATTTGATTTTTTTTACTTAAAAATTATTTTTAAAAGAAATAATTTTTGAAATTACCAAAAATACCCCTGGTTACTGTTCATCCACTTACGGATGAACAGTAAAACTGACAGAATATTCTAAAAAGTGGTTTTTTGGCCAAAATTAAAACAGTGGAGGTTTTTTGGCTAATATTGCAAACCTGCGGCGGTAAAATGGAAATATCCCTTTTTTTATTGATCCTAAACAACCAGCGAAACATTTCAAATCAACACTTCCAGTTATTTCTAGGTCTAAACGGCCCTCAAAAAGGTACTAAACCCTTCTCCATTCACTAGCTTCTCCATACATAAGCCACTTAAGGAGAATAAGTGCCGTGTCACCTATTCCGGCCAGCAAAGGAGAATAGAAAAACTAAAAATGCGTGACTTTGGTCGGACTGAATTCGGCCCAAAAAGGGGACAATCCTCCTACCATCAGTGGCTCCATACATACAAAAACTTAAGGGGAATTAATACCGATCCACGAATCCCAACTGACGATATTGAGTCACATGATCAATGCCTAATTTTATTTTTCTTTTTCTTTTTCTCTCTCTTTTTTTTTTTGGCAACTGCGTACTAACTAACTATCTCCTATTTTCACAAGTATCCTAGCATTGGTGGATTCTAAATTAAATTATTATAAGCTCTAAAAACATCTGCTAGTATCTTATGCACACACAAAAATTAAGTCTCATATATTACACAGCTCCTAATTCAATCTAAAAACTCATTATTAAGAGTGAATCAATAAAAAAAGGCACATAAAAAATTCATCCTAAAAGCAGCAGTAAAGAAGAACCAAAGACTTGGAAAATAGAACTAAAAAGAAAAACTAAAATCCTAAAAGAAATAACCTAAAACAATCTAAAAATAAAACTAAAATAAAACTAAAATAAAGACGAGATAAATAATAACCTCCCCCACACTTAGCATTTACATTGCCCCAATATATGTGTCAGCATAGTAAAACAAAAGAAAAATAAAAGATAGACAGATACTTCCCTGAAACTTGTGCAGGTATTAGCATCTCGAGCAACATCTTCACCTTCTGACTCGCTTGAAGCATCCCACTGAATGTTGTGGTGGGCGCAGAGAGCCGCCAGGGCTCGCATCATCTTATTAAATTTTCGCTGCAATATCTTCACATACTTTGTTAGGTTTTTATTTAAGTTGTAGACACAGCCTCCTATTTCGAACAAAGTTCATCGGAAAAGTTGAACCAGGAGAATCTGTCGGTGCTGGAGAAGAGCGACGCTTGGACAGGAGACCGTTGCCGCTGTTCGACGGAGGTGGTCGCGGCTGGACTGAGAGGAGACCGGTGACTGGACTTGGACGACGGCGCTGAACGGAGGCGATTTCGTGGGCGGAGGTGATTAGGTTATTAGCGGCGGAAGAGATGCGACCGGAGAGATGTTGGCGACGACTGTGTTGACGACGGCTGTGATCACGACGGCTGAGATTGCAACGATGCCTGGAGGTCGGAACTTGGGGCTTTGGCCCGCATGTCGGTGGTCGGAGACGAGGAGAACAGACAACAGCGTCCAGCGGCGGCTAGGGTTCAATGATTTCTTCTTACTGTGCACGACCTGTGTTGATTTTTTTGATTTCTTTGTTTTTTTTTATTTTATTTTTTCTTTTCTTTTCCTTTTCTGATTTAATTTCCTGCAAAAAGAAAGAAAAATAAAATTAGAAATTTTAAAAAATTTAGTATTACGAATTCTATCTATGTTTTATTTTATTTATTTTATTTATTTTTTTTATTTCAACTATCATTATTAAATATTTAATAAAAACAAAATAAAAGTAAAGAAATAAAAAATAAAATAAAATAAAATAAAATAAAAATGATTGAAAATAAAATGAAAATAAATATATAAAATTAAAATTAAAATTAAAAATTAAAGAAAAATAAATAAATAAATAAAAATTAAAATTAAAAAAAAATAGAAAATAAAAATTTTGGGTTGCCTCCCAACAGCGCCTTGATTTTACGTCTCTGGCTAGACACGATAAAATTATCCAGAAGCTTGTCGTGGACATGACAAAATTTCTTCACAGAGGTTCACTTGGAAACCCTCGTAATAAGGTTTAAGTCTATGCCCATTGACCTTGAAAATCTTGCATGTTTCCATGCTCTCTATTTCCACTGCACCATGAGAAAATACGTTAATAACAATAAAAGGGCCAATCCATCTTGACCTCAATTTCCCAAGAAACAATTTGAGTTTTGAATGGTACAGTAAAACTTTTTGACCCACTACAAACGATTTCCTAGAGACATGAAGATCATGCTCTCTTTTCAACGTCTCTTTCTGGTGCTGAGCTCTGATGTAGGCATCATTCCTGATTTCTTCTAACTCTTGGATTTGGAGCTTCCGCTGCTCACCAGCAGCATCTGTTCTCAGGTTACATTCTTTCACGGCCCAGAATGCTTTATGTTCCAATTCAACCGGCAAATGGCACGCCTTACCATAGACAATGCGATATGGTGACATCCCAATAGGTGACTTGTAAGCAGTTCGATACGCTCATAGTGCATCTTCTAAACGCAAAGTCCAATCCTTCCTAGAGGGATTTACCGTCTTTTCAAGGATCGACTTAATCTCCTTATTCGAAACTTCAGCTTGTCCATTTGTCTGCGGATGGTAGGCGGTGGAGGTACGATACGTCACTCCATATTTTCTGAATAAGGCTTCGATGGTCCTATTACAAAAATGGGTTCCGCGATCACTGATGATGGCTCGGGGTGTACCATACCTGCAGAAGATATTAGACCTAACAAAGTCTGCAACAACTTTAGCATCATCAGTCTGGGTGGCTTTAGCTTCCACCCATTTTGAAACATAATCAATAGCCAATAAAATATAATGAAATCCAAATGATGGTGGAAAAGGCCCCATAAAGTCAATACCTCATACATCAAAAATCTCAACTATCAAGATTGGAGTCATAGGCATTTGATCACGACGGCCTAAACTCCCTGTTCTTTGACATTTGTCACAAGTTTTACAAAAGACGTACGAATCATAAAATAAATTAGGCCAAAAAAATCAACAATCAAGTACCTTTTTGGCCGTCTTTCTAGGTCTAAAATGGCCTCCACATGATTCCGTATGGCATGATTTCAGAATTGACTCAGTCTCCTCTTTAGGAACGCACCTTCTAATCATCTGATCCGAGCAATGCTTCCATAGATAAGGATAATCCCATACGTAGTTCCGAGAATCTCTTTTGATTTTATCCTTCTCACCCCTTCTCAACTCAAAAGGTAATTTACCAGTAACGAGATAATTAACTATGTCTACATACCAGGGATGAGTCGTGCCCATGGCGAATAGATACTCGTCAGAAAATTTATCATTCAAAGGTTGATTTGTCTCAGAAGTGACTAGCCGGCTCAAATGGTCTGTTACAAGATTCTCCGATCCTCTCTTGTCCTTTATCTCCAAATCAAACTATTGAAGGAGGAGAATCCACCGTATTAACCTGGGTTTTGCATCCTTCTTTGACATCAAATATCTGAGAGCTGCATGATCAGAGAAAACAATGACTTTAGTACACAGTATATAAGAACGAAATTTCTCTAAAGCAAAAACAATTGCTAAAAGCTCATTCTCTGTTGTAGAGTAGTTGCATTGTGCACTATCCAGCGTCCTCGAGGCGTAGTAGATCACATGAGGTTCTTTTCCCACTCTTTGCCCAAGACTGCTCCCACGGCGTAGTCATTTGCGTCACACATTATTTCGAACGGAATGTTCCAATTAGGGCTTTTCACTATGGGCGCGGTGACAAGTTTCTCTTTTAAAACGTTGAACGCTTATTTGCATCTCTCGTCAAAATGGAAAGTGACATCCTTCTTAAGCAAATTACACAGAGGTTGGGTAATCTTGGAGAAGTCCTTGATGAACCTCCTGTAAAATCCTGCATGTCCAAGAAAGGAACGAACTTCCCGTGCACATACGGGGTAAGGCAAAGACTTAATCACATTAATCTTAGCTTTATCGACCTTTATACCACGTGCAGAAACAATGTGACCGAGTATTAAACCGTGATCTACCATGAAATGGCATTTTTCATAACTTAATACTAAGTTCAAGTCTACGCATCGTTGCAAAACCTTACCAAGATTAACTAAACAAGATTCAAAAGACTCTCCATAAACAGTGAAATCGTCCATAAATACCTCGATTATACTCTCAACATAGTCAGAAAAAATGCTGACCATACATCGTTGAAACGTTGCAGGAGCATTACATAACCCAAACGGCATCCGCCGATAGGCAAATGTACCAAACGGGCATGTAAAGGTCGTATTTTCCTGATCCTCTGGTGCAACTGGTATCTACCAAAAACCTGAAAGACCATCAAGGCAACAATAATGAGATTTTCCTGCTAACCTTTCTAACATCTGATCAATAAAAGGTAAGGGAAAATGATCTTTCTTAGTCGAGGCATTCAATTTACGATAATCAATACAAACCCGCCACCCGTTTTGGACACGTTTTGGACACAACTCACCATTATCAGTTTTGACTACCGTTATACCTGTTTTCTTGGGAACTAACTGAACTGGGCTTACCCAATTACTATCCGAAATCGGATAGATCATACCAGCATCCAGAAGCTTTTGAATCTCCTTTTTCACTACTTCCATCATTGGAGGATTTAGCCGTCTCTGAGGTTGTCTAATAGGTTTACAATCCTCCTCCAAAAGTATTTTGTGCATACAGGTGGACGGACTGATACCCTTTATGTCATTGATGGTCCACCCTATCGCTTCCTTATGTTCTTTCAAAAGTTGAACGAGTTGGTCTTCCTGCTTAATGCTCAACTTGTTAGAACCAATCACCGGTAGTGTGTCCTCATTGCCTAGATAGACATATTTCAGATGACTGGGCAAAGGTTTAAGCTCCAAAATCGGTGCCTGCACAATTGAAGATAATTGAGGTTTAGTCGTGGGCATAGCGAAAATTGGATTAATACCTACATGTGGATTTAACGTTTCCAACTCATATTGAACTTCCACCAGAAGTTTGTCGAAGGAAAAATTCTTCTTTTCATCTCCTGCCTGCAAACTGTTGCACAACACCACTTCCAGTTCATCTTCCCTGCTTAATTCAAAACATTGTTGAACAAAAGGTTCTACAACATCCATACTGCAAATACTAGACAAATCGTTAGGATGTTTCATGGCATCAAAAACATTAAACTTGGCAATTTTGCCATCAAATTCCATAGTTAGAGTACCCTCCTAAACATTGATCTTAGTTTTCGCAGTACTAAGGAAAGGTCTCCCTAGTAATAAATCAGAAGGAGTAGTAGAGATATCATTACCACCCATGTCTAACACATAAAAATCTGCAGGAAAAATCAAACCCTTCACCTTAACTAGGACATCCTCTAGAACTCCCTTAGGATAAACTAGGGACCTATCAGCTAATTGAATGACTACCCCTATTTCTTTCAAAGAACCCATTCGCAAGCATGAATAAAGAGAATACAGCATTACATTAAGTAAAGCTCCTAAATCACACATTGCTCTTTGAATTTCTATACTACCAATAGTGCAAGGGATAGTAAACAAACCTGGATCTTCTCTCTTAGGGGGTAGTTTCTTTTGTAGAACAGCTGAAACATTTTGCCCATCAAGACCTTCTCATACCCGCTATGCCTTTTCTTATTCACACACAATTCTTTAAGGAACTTAGCATATTTAGGTATTTGTTTAATGGCATTGAGTAAAGGAATGTTTACCTCTACCTTACTAAAGGTTTCGAAGATCTCTTTCTCTTCCTTGGCTCTCTTAGACTCCTCGAATCTGCTAGGAAAAGGTGGTCTGATTTCAACGGCTTTTGGCTTCTCCGGTGTTGATTGATCAGTTTTGACGCTGATTTCTTTTTCAACTTGCACCTCTTCGCTGTGGGCATGGTTCTTCCCTCAAGTTAGGGTTTCCACATTAATTTCCTCTTTCTGCTCTTCGCTATGGGCACGGCTATCAGTTAGGGTTTCTTTACCATGGGCGCGACTATCTGTCAATTCCTTACCACTGCGCAAAGTCACTGCACTGACGTTCTTTGGGTTCAACTATATTTGCGAGGGCAGCTTCCCTTGAGATTCTAGTCTACCTACTGTAGTAGCAAGTTGACTCATTTGTTTTTCCAAGTTTTGAATGCTGGCCTTCGTCTCCTGTTGGAATTGGTTTGTGTTAGTTGCTAATTGTTTAACAATATTGGACAGAGACATACCTGGTTGTTGGTTCTGAGGAGGTGGTTGTCTTTGTTGATAATTTGTCGACCCGTATCTGAGATTAGGATGATCCCTTAATCCCGGATTATACGTGTTAGAGTAAGGGTCATACTTTCTCTCACCTCCATAATATCCTGCTGCATTGACTTCTTCTATTTCATCCTCTTGCAAAGTAGGACACGCATCGGTAGGATGTTCAGGCGAAGCACATATTCCACAATTCCTTACCTGTGGGCGCGATTGCTTAATATTACCTGCAGCAATTTTATGTACCAAAACTGACAGTTCCTTAATCTGATTTGACAAAGCAGAATTACTTATCTCATTAGCAGCTCTAGAAGGTTCGGAACAAGATTTATGGTTTCCTGTTGTTGCTGCCATCGTAGAGATCAAATCCCTAGCTTGTTGTGGAGTTTTATTTTCAAGGGATCCTCCACTAGCTACGTCGATCATATGTCTCTCCATGGGCAAGAGACCATCATAAAAGTACAGGATCAGTGCTTCTTCAGTTAATCCATGTTGTGGGCAGCTTGCACAGGTCCTTTTGAATCTCTCCCAGTAATCATGTAGAGACTCTGAATTCTTCTGCTTACTACTGCATATCTCCCTTCTAAGTGTCGCGGCTCGTGAGGCAGGAAAGAATTTTTCCAAAAATACTCTTACCATCTGATCCCAGAATGTGATTGATGCGGATGGTAAATAAAATAACCATTCTTTAGCCGCATTGTCCAAAGAGAAAAGGAATGCGCGTAGCTTGATCTGTTCTTCAGAAACACCTTGAGGCTTCATCGTTGAGCAAGTGACATGAAATGCCTTCAGGTGTTTGTGAGGATCCTCGTTTTCAACTCCACGGAAGATAGGCAATAGATGGATTAAACCCGATTTCAGTTCAAATGTTCCTTCTGTATCAGGGTAAGTAATACAGAGTGGGGTTTGATTGGCTTGTGGTCGGCCTAGCTCCCTGAGTGTACGTTGTTGTTGACCATTTACTGCCATGGCTATGGGCGCGGTAAAGGCACAACAATCACCAGAAGTTGAAACTGTAACGTGTGTTCCTTGATCTGGTGTGGTTTTGAGAATCTGCTTTCGAATTCTTGCTTCTCTTCGTAATCTACGTGCAGTCTTCTCGATTTCAGGATCGTATAGCAATTTTACCGTATGATCAGACCTGGTCATACACAAACACAAAATTAATTAGAACCGTTCCCCGGCAACGGCGCCAAAAACTTGACGGGTGTCGAATCCGTCAGTATTTAATTAACCTGCAATTACAAATAATTGTAGCAAACAGGGTTGATCCACAGAGAACGGAAATTAATAAATGTATCGTATTGACCAAATCAAAATAAATGGGAGGTTTCGAGATTATGCGAGTATTTAAAATAAATCTAAATCAAAGATTAAAAATCAATTATAATTAAACATCCAGCTAAGTCAATTTATTCAAATCAGGTGTTGATCATCGAAACTAAAAAAAATATCTATGTTGTTTAATAGTCACAGTTATAGCTATTGACAACGTGCCTAATAACCAATCTTTTCCTAGATAGACTGACCGGGTATGACCCTTTGAATCAATCACTAACCTAACACGTAGATTGTATTATGAATTAGAAAAGACCCGTGACCATAACCAATTGAATCGGTACGACCGTTCTTGAATTATGATTATATACTCTCAACACTACCTAGGTCAAATTAACTACGAGCTATTTGACATGCAATGTGTTAGGCCTAATTAACCAATCAATTGCGCACTTAATTAATTAATCAGAATCAACATGTGCATTTAACCATGCCCATAGAGAATGCATAAATATCAAACAATATAGCAGAATAAAACAATTCTCACAACCCGGTAATTAGAATTGACTTAGCTGGATGAGGTTCGTTTAGCTCCTCATGGGTGCGGCGAACTTCATTTACTTAATATAATTGATCGTTCCAGAGAGAATAAAAACCTAGAGTATTTTTCTATTTCTCTCGATCAAAATTCAGAATCAAAAGGAAAGGGAGGGACTTTTACAATCGTTTCTTCCTAAGATAAATCCTCCCCAGAAAATCTAAAACGAACTCGTAAAAATCTCTAAATCAAAATCTCAGTCGTTCAGATCACAATTTAAATTTGAGAATTAAAAATATAACAACTCTGATAAAATTGACTTGGTCTTGTTGACTTGTCTTTAGCAAATCCAGCTTTAAACCCCAGAATTCTTCAATACTTCACAATTGCCTCCAAATTGTCAACAAATACAAAAATAGAGCAATTAGATAGTATATATTCAATAAAGTACTCGAATTGTAAATAAAATAAGGTAGAAATGTTACAATCAGAATCGTATGACCTAATTCATTCAAAGCACAGAGAAATAGATCATGTTAAGGGATTGTACATCCTGCTACTTGTAAGTCATCACCAAGAGACTTAATCTTGTGTGTATATTCATTAATGGAGAGTGAACCCTTTTGGATACTAGTTAGCTGATGCTTAAGTTGCAAGATCTTTACCATAGACGTTTAAGCAAATAGTTTTTCTAAAAATTTTCAAACTTCAAGAGAGTGATCTGTCCAATAACTTCAGGTCATATAGTCAAAAACAGCCAAAAAAGTAGCAGTTGATCAGCTCTCTTCCAGGTGCGATATTCAGGTGTTATAGTTCCTCCAGTAGCATCTGTTGTAGTCTCTTCTTTATACTTCTTTGGTGGGGCTCTAGAGTCAGAGATGAACTCCTCAAGTTCTAAAGCTCTTACGGATGCTAAGACCTGAACTTTCTAATTGATAAAGTTGTAATTATCTTGATTAAAGTTTAGTGTTTTGGCAAGAGACTGAAAGTTGAGTGAGAAATCGTTTATATTATTATGAGTAAAAGAATGAGTGTTTGAACTTGAATCCGAAGAATCATCAGAAGCCATGTATGAAGTATGGTCTAAAGCTCTGGTACCATATTAAATGTAAACAAAACGAGAAAGATAAATATAGCTGATATATTCTGCATTGATGAAAGAAACAATACAACATATATTTATGCTACAATCTCATTTAGTCTTTACTGTACACATATAAATTTTAATGAATGACTGTGATGAAATAGAATATTCTAGAATGAGGATAGCTGTTATTTATTAAGTTGTATTTCTTTTGTTTCTCTCCGGAGTAATCATAAAGCTATACCAATAAGTAAGATGTTATACCAATATGCAGGAGGTGTGTGATGCAGCGGTCAGTAATTTTATAACATTTGTATTTGGTATTGGGCCTGAGAGAAAATTATGTTATAGTTGAGCCCAAAATAGTTAACTGAGTCGTGTTCATTGACTTGTGTGAATCAGCACAATCCACCTCTTTCTCTTTTCCCCTAGCAAGGTTCCCTCCTATTGTTCTCAAGAGTCCTTCCTATTGTTCTCCTCATGATCATGTTTAATTTTCAAAAAATAACCTGAGAAAGTTCGAAATCGAAAGAGTAGTTGGAATAATTGAAGCCGCAGAACCAGATTAGATGAAACAATTTCACAGTTAGCAATTTCGTAGAAATATTTAATAATGAGATGGTCTTGGAATGATTAAAATTAAATAAGACTGTTGTTGTGTCGAGTGATCTGCAAAACCATGGATCTAATAACCCCCCATTCTAAACATTATCAGTCGATTGTGGGACTGCACATCAGCGAGTCGAGGCGAAAATGTGGAGAAGAAATCCAAAACAAAAATGAATATTTGGGAGATTTAGGATACGTTTGGTAAGAAGCGATTTCGTTTTTATTTTTAAATTTTTATATTAAGAAAATAAAAATGAAAATATTATTTTTACTAAATTCTGAAAATGCGATTTGGTGCACGTCATTTCTAAAAAAAACAAATTTAAAAAATGGTGATAGAAAACAAGTTTTAGTTGTTTCTCAAATATTTACATTTTTAATACTCTATTTTCAAAAAATGATTTTTATGTTTTTTAAATTTAAAAAATAAAAATACCTACAAAGACGTTTTTAAAAAATTCAAAAAAAAATGAAAATAAAAACGAGAATGAAAAACAGCAGCCCTGTGCGATTTAATAGGACATGGGAAAGATGCGAAAAGGGTCTCACCATGGGGTCTTAATATTGAGTTCTTGGGCGTAGTGCCATCTTTTCCTAATCTCAACATTTATGGTAAGGAACACTAAGTTAAAAATAAAAAATAAATAAATAATTTCCATTTTCTTTCTTTGAGTCCATGAAGGGTTTGAAAGTCTTGGACCTGTCATATATCAGACTTATCTAAATTTCCGGAAGCATTAGCTACTATTTGGTAAGCTTACATCATCTTAATCCCTCCTATACTAATATAGTTCAAGAATTTGTTTTAATTCGTGGAAATAAGTATTTTTAGACTTTATAAAAAAAATTAATATATATATAGTTTTAGACCAACTTTAAATTTTTTACACTTTTAAAATTTTTTTTAAAAAATTGTAAAAATGAGCTTTTAGATGGACCGGGAAGCTGTTTTCCGGTATTCTGTTTTCCAGTCCGGAAAGCAAAATAACGGAAAATAATTATATTTTACCTGTTTTCCGGTGTAATTTTTATTTCCCGATTTGATTGCTCGGGAGGTAAATTAAAACCGAAAAGCAGGAGTATTACGGTCATTTTAGTTTATTTTCTGGAAAAAAAAAAATTGAAAAAAATTTAGTTTTGTCAAAAAAAATTTTAAGTAAAAATTCAAAAATGCAATGGACCCATTTAATTAGATTTCACAATCAATCTAGAAGCTTTTCCAAGAGATTGATATCATATCTGTCATTCCTAGAAGCAACAGCAGATTGCTGCGAAGTAAAGTCAATGCATTCCATAATGATGAGGATGTAGGCCATTTATATAAACAACTTTTATTATTTATCATTCACATCACATCAGTACATAAGCACAAATAATTATATTGGAATTGCGTTGCTAACAGAAGGATAAACTACGGAGGCCGGATGAGCCATAATACGGCGGCCCTTGACGTGTTTAAAGCAGTAAACGAAGGCCCCAAGTGGCCACTCCACCAGCGCCGCCGCTGCAAACGCCAGGAACCCAAGAGTTGGGCCCACCACCTTGCACCGACAGGGGTTGCTGGCCGTGCCACATTCAACGCATATAGGGATTCCGACACCAACTGCCATGATGATTACTAATGCAACTGTACAAATGAAAGCAGTTTGGTATGGTTTTATACAGGCCCGAACTTGTATGTGATTGGCTTGTTACTTTCGGTTCGGATTTTTAGAAAAGTGATTGTCTGACACGTGTTGATTGAGATAATGGATGTTCGACACGTGTTGCTTTGGTCGTTTTTGCTTTGACACGTGTAGTGAGCAAAGGACAGGTCATGAATGTGTTTGACGAGTGGGTGATTTGTTTTACCATTTGGGGAGTGAAGACCCATTTGATGTTTCATCAGATCAATAGTAACCATCCCATAACACATGCAAAACGCTCTGCGAACCCCATATTGTACACAGCGATATGTGGTCAAATTCAAGGCCTCATTCCAACTCCATCTCAGTGTCTCCGTATATATTTTATATCATTTTATTTAAAATAAAGTATTGCCATTTTCTCATAACAGTTTTTCGGATAAAATTTAAATATTTAAATTTATTTATTTATTTATTTATTTTTTAAAAAATTTATTTATTATATATATTTTTAATCAAATTTTTAATTTATATTTTATTCCATTAATCTTATATTGTAATTATAATTTTTATATTTAATTTTTTCTCCTAAATTTTAATTTAATTTTATTCTTTATCTCCATTATAATTTAATTTTCTATTTAAAATAGGATTTAAATTAATTCGGGATTAAATTAAAAAATACTAAAATAAAATTTTTATATTTAAATTAAAAAATATTATAGCTTAAAACCAATTATATTATAACAATAAAATTAATTTTTACTATAATTAATTTCAATTAATCCCATTCTTTTAAAAAATAAAAAATAGCTTTTTAAAAATGTTTATTAAAAATTAACCGAATTTAAATTTTTTTATTATATACATAATAGGCGGAAAAAATTTAAAATAAATAAATTTAATTTTTTATATTAATTAAATTAAGTATTATAAAATAAAATTTAAATAATATAAAAATACTAAAATATTATAATAATAATAATTAGTAATACCATAAAATATTAAGATAATAATTATTAAAATAATAAAGTATTAAAGTTATAATTATTAAATTATAAAATATTAGATTAATAATTATTAAAAAAGAAAGTAAAAGATTAAAATAATAATTACTATATAATAATATTTATTAATTAAAATATTTTAAAAATTTTGAAAATATTTTATGTTAATAGCTTTGGCTTTCTTTTGGTAGAACCCTTTTACCTTCCTCATTTCAAACTGTTATCTTTTCAAGTTGCAGTTCGACTTGCTTTTCCAAATTAAAAATTTGTTTTCTTGTGTTTGAGGGGGAATTGATGGTATTGGTCTGGCTGCATGTTAACAAATTTTTGTAAATGCAGGGCCTCTTCAATACTGAGTTTATCATACTTGTGTTGTCCAGTGCTTCAATCACTCTTGGCCTCCTGTCTTACCGTATATGAGCTCACTTAAACATCAGAAACATTTGGCCCAATTGCAGCCCACATCAACCTATCTTATTTATAATAAAAATTAATGTTTTTAATTGTCAGTATCCTTCACCGTTGGATTTTTCTTTTGTTTAGGCTAAAGACATGGTAATCATGAAGTTTCAACAAATTCGACATTGAATTCAAGTTTTTTATTTACGATGATGATGACGACCGTAGCCAATCTTTTCCTTCAACACCATTTTACACTGTGAAGGTGTGGAGTACTCCAAACCAAACAGAATAAGAATAAAAAGTGTCACTTTCCCTATCTTTCTTTAATCCAGCATATGATTCTCTTCTATATTTTACCCAAATTTATATTTTCATTTTATTTATTTTTATTCCAGAAATTCAAAGTTAGTTTACTACTTTTGGAATCCGACATCTGTCATGCAATTTCTTCTATTCTACATTCCCTCTCTTCATATTTTTTTTTTAATTTCATATTTACCCATCCTCCCTATATCCAAATCATATGCTAATACATACATGTACAGGATTTGCACTTTTCATAAAGTGTGGTTGATATTGTGAGAATATTTAGTTATCTTAGTTGGTAAGCTATATACCTTCTAAAATTCTACTAACAAGAACATATAGAAATAAACATTGGGTCCATAACATATACAACTTGCATTCACAACTATTCCACTAATAGATTCTTAGAAGAGCATAGAAACTCATCGAAACACTCTCATCTCACATATCAACCTATATATATACAAAACATTACACATACAGAAAGAGCTCTCTTCTAAAATGATAATCACACTCCTTTTGATAATAATCTCACTTCCAAACCAATCAAATTGTCAAGAAATATTGTCCCCTCCTAATGTCCTAGCACCATCATACAATGATCTCAAATGTGGAGCATGTCCTTGTGGAAATCCGTGTGGCCAACAAATTCCTCCACCACCACCACCTCCATCATCACCACCTCCGCCTTCTCCGCCGCCACCATCTCCTCCAAAACCATGTACTCCTCCTCCTCCTCCACCAAGGTTCATTTACGTGACCGGTGATTCGGGTGGTAGCTATCAGACTAATGTTAACAATTGGTACTACTCTAAAGGTGAATTTAATTTGGTTGACAAGCTTTTGCTTTTTGGTGGGTATATTGTGTTGGGGATTATGGTGATTTGGTAGAAGTTTTTTTCCGGTGACTTGGAGGAGAAGTAACTTCTTTGGTTTTCTAGGGTTTGTTTATGATCTCATTTGTTGATTAGAATTCATGCATGACATGGCATGCATGCATGATTTAGGACCCTTATTGTTAATCAAACAATTTTCAAGTGGATGTTCTTTGTTTGTTTAGATGTGATAATAACAATAATGTTGATGGTTGATTCCATTCCATTCCAATATTATGAAAAGGTAGAGAGATAGCTTTATTCTTGGGCTAGTATTCGGTTTGTTTTGCCAAAGAATAACGTATAGGAGAAGCATAAAGTTAAAGGGAATTGATTCAGTGATCGGATGATAATTTTATTCTGATCAAAGCACCTCACCTATCATACATTCAAACGTGATTAAAAAGACATGGCATGGAAATTATACACTTAATTTTGTAACATCTACGTGGCTGGTCAAGTTGACCCATATATAGAGCCCCCACCTCAATAATTTCAAACCAAACACATCGGAGGCCAGATAATAAACGTATAGAAAAAAAAAGTTACACATATAAATCAGCTTATTAAAATTGTATATCTATTAAATTTTAGTGCTAATGGTTATAACACTATTTTTATGTCTAGGAAAATATAAAAAAAGAAATGTAGTCGGAAAAAAATGTTGTTAGGAAAAAAATTTTAAAATAATAAACATTTTTAAAAATTTATAAGATTTTTAAAAATTTATAAAATTTATAGTCAAAATATTCATTCCAAACTCCTTGGAAATTTCGCACGATAATCTAATTGAATTCTCTTTGGAGAAGTGAAGATTAGTTCAGAAAAATATAAAAATATAAGTACAAATATATGATTAAGTAAAATCAAACTCCATAATTTGATGTCACTTTCGGATCTTGACAACATAAGAGGTTGAAATGATGTTAATTCTTAATCTTTCTTTTGGAAATTGAGAGAAGATTTAAAACTTTAGCAGGGAAAAGGCAAAAACCATCACAAAGGAAAATTGCGAGGTCCAAATTCAAGATCCAATATTTTTCGTGCAATTTTAGTCAATTTTGACTATTGATTTAAGATTAATGTTTTCAAATTTTAAATAGAAATAATTCTAAAATTCACATTAGTGTAAAATTGATAATTAGAAATTATATAACGAAAGCATAAGAATAAAATGGTTTCATTAAATTGTTTAAAAAAATAATTTTATAAGTTGAGTTTTAAGTCTAGAAATCAAGAATTTTGGAAAATTTGAGATTTTTGGAAAAATTTGGGTTTTATAGCTTAAGTAGATTTTCCGCGGTAGAGGACCTGATTTTAAACTAAATGAATATTTTGGATGGTGTTAATTGTGAGCAGAAATTGAGTATGGATTGGTGGTGGTGTGTCATGGAGCATAAATAGGCCTAAAGCCACCACAACCCTATCATGGTTCAACATCCGCACAAGCTCATCAAATCCACTATATACTCATCCACGCACTACCATAATTTATTTAGAAAAAAAAAAAAAAAAAAAAAACTCACTATTCTAGAACACAAACTCATCCATCTTCCTCACATAACTCCTCTACGGAAAACACAACCGAATATATCTCCCCACTCAAACTTGCACCCCACCAAGAAAACTCTACATTCCTTTCACCTATAATCTCAAAAATAGGGTAATTTCCAAAAACTCCTCAAGTTATGAAACTTTTGATTTTCCGCCATCGGTTTTAAAACGTTGTACTAAACCGCCCCCATTTATAAAATCAAAGCTGTTTTTTGTTATGATTGCATGTTTTCTGTTAACGGGGGCAGTTTGACACAAACGTTTGAAAAACAGTGGCGAAAAATCAAACGTTTCAAATTTTGGAGGACTTTTTATAATTAGCGTTTATTAATTCTCTAAATGATATTGATACGTTTATCACATCCCAATTGGAATACATGTTATGATTTATAATTATAAATGTTATATTATTTAGGGATTTTTCATAATATAAAATTTTATTTTTTTAAAAAAAAATTATTTAACTAGTTAGATTTCAATTGTTCCACATTTTATTTCATTTTTTATCAAAAGTAGTTTAATTCAAAAATACCTTTTTATTTATTTTTTAAATTTAAATATTTAAATTAATTTAGTTTATTAACCTATTTATTTCTTTAAATTTGATATTTTATATATATATATATATATATATATTCTTATTATTTTTTATTTATATTTTATTCCATTAATTTTTATATTATAATTTGCGACATTAAAATTATAAGAATAAAAATTCATGACAATATCAAGTACTTTTAAAATAAAAGGAATTATTATTCTGCATTTTAATTATAATATATATAAAAATTAATATTGAAAATGATAAAATTAAAATGGTATGCAAAATATTTTACCGATTAGAATGATGTAACTATGTAATTTATAATTAATATTAAATTATTATTATTACTACAACTCTAACAATTATTAAAACATGAAAATTCTATGTTATTAAAGAATAATGGATTAAAAAATGTACCACTAAATTAAACTCAATAAAAGGAAAAAAAAAACGATTGTAATCGAGAGGAAAAAAAAAACATATTTACACTATCTCATCTTCGACTACGAAAAAATATTGCAAATTCTTACAAGTAAATTGGGTAATCATACATTATATATCTTCTTATTTTTCAAATATTGTTCTACTCACCTGCAATTAGAATCAAATATTGTTTATGCTCATTTGCTATTTTAATATTTATATTTTATTTCATTAGTTTTATATTATAATTTTATTCTTTATGAATAAAAAAATTAACAAATATATATATATATCATTTAGAGATTTAATAAAGGGTAATTACAAAAAAATCATCCAAAATTTGAAACGTTTAATTTTTCGCTACCGTTTTTCAAACGTTTGTGTCAAACCGCCCCCTTAACAGAAAACATCGAATCATAACAGAAAACAATTTTGGTTTTGTAAATGGGGCGGTTTAGTACAACGTTTGAAAATCGGTGGCGGAAAATCAAACGTTTCGAAACTTGGGGGTTTTTTTGGCAATTACCCCTCAAAAATATTATATTTAGCACTATGGGAGATTTGGACCACTCTTCTCCATTTTCCCATTCCTTGGTAATGTTTCTACCACCTAATTAATGGTAATTTCACTACTGGCGCTAATTTCATTTTGCTTTGCCAAAGATTTGGGATTATTTTATATGAATTCAAATAAATCTATGAGTTTAACTGATTATGGCGATGCTGGATATCTTTCGAATATGCATAAAGAACGTTCTCAAATTCGTTACATTTTTACGTGTAATGATATTGCGATCTCCTAAAGATCCACGAAACAAACTCTAGTAGCCACATCCTCAAATCATGTTAAAATTCTGACATTATGCGAAACTAGTCGAGAACGTATTTTGTTGAGACAATTATCAACACATCCTGAATTCGTGTGGTATCTCTCAAACTACAAATAGACCAACTGTGATATTTGAAGATAATGCAACTTGTATCGCCTAAGTTCGGGAAGGTTATATAAAAGGAGATCGGACCAAAAATATTTTCTCAAAATTCTTCTACATTCAGAAACTTCATAATACTAGTCAAATCAACGTGAAGCAAATCCGATCTTCTAATAATTTAGCCGATCTGTGAACAAAATCATTATTGATGTCAACGTTCGAGAAACTAATTTACGAGATCGAAATGCAGAAATTTTTCAGATAAAAAATTAGGTTTATGAGTGTTGTCAACAGAGGGAGAAATTTTGTAATTTTGAATTCACTATAATTGTACTCTTTTTCCTCCGTCTAGTTTTTATTCCACTCAGTTTTTCTAATAAGATTTTAACGAGGCAGTTAATTTTTCAAATGATGAAATCCAAGAGAGAGTATAGCGAAACTAGATAGATTTTACCACCATTTCTAATAGTGAAGTAAAAAAGAGAAGGACATTCAAAAGAGAAGTAGAGAAAAAATTCTCAAATTCCATAACTACCCTAATAGAGATGACCAACTCCAGTATTAATGGGTAATAGGTTAAGACATCACTCCACCCGGCATCTGAGTAATAATCACAGGATATGCCGCCGACTTTACACTTTCACATCCTACCATCTTTTCATCTTCCCTCTATAGCAAGCTGGTCATTCCCATAACTCTCGATCTCGATTCGAATCAGTGGCGTTTTTAGATACTAGTTCGACTTAATTGATCACAATAATATAATCTGAAACTAGAACTCACATCATCATTTAATCGATCTTCAATTACAATCGAAATTGTTTCAGTGTTGTTGTTTCATTTTCTCAATGTTTATTCATGATATTAGATCTAAACACAAAGGTTTCATACTATATTTTATAGTCTATAATGTCACTTGATGGATTAAAAACCATTTGTATTTTTCCTGAGGATTGTTGGTAAGAATGACAACAAACAATCAGTTTGGAGATGGGCTCTGATGCAAGGCTCTGAAAATGCATGTGAAACCTCTATTTTACCCTTTGTCACCTGATTTAACGGTAACAAACGAAATCTGTTAAGTAAACGATGGCCCGAGAGACTTATTTGTTAATTAACACTAAAAGTGTATCCGCCTGTATTTTACAATCGTATAGGAAGTGTGAATGCAATTAACTCTATCCATATTCTACTTTTTCTCTTCTTTGATTGAATCACACCATTGCAAAGACTACTTATTCTGTCTCTATAAGTCAAGATTAAAATAGTAAGTTCTTAAACTCAGTTAATCCATCAATTTTAATTTTATTTGTTCTTTTCTTCTCTTCTACCCCTATCTCTATTTTCTTTTTATAACATATTATCAGAATGAGTATACTCTCTAATTGCTATTTAGTTGGATCTTCCAAATCAGAGAGTGTTTGATAATTTTGATTCTGGATTAAAAAAAACAAAGATTTTGAAAATGGAAAATAATATCATGGGTTATTTCAAAAAAAATGTTATGATTTATAATTATAAATGCAACTTTTGGAAGTTTCAAAAAAAATAATACCAACACCCATTTTTTCAAACGTTTGATTTTAAACACCTAGTTTTGAAACTTTTGGAAAACCACCCCCAAAATTATAAAACAACTAATGGTTTTGGTTTTTCAAGTGGTTTTGTTGTGGTGGGAGTGGTTTTGATAAATTATGATCTTTTAATTATTTTAAATTATTTTACAAATTTATTTAATAGTTTCAATTTTTATTATTTACATTTTATTTTCTTAAAAAATATTTTATAATTTTTAGCAATTTTTTTTATTTAATTTTATTATATAACGACTCAAAATTATGCATTTTAATTATTATAAGTTAATATTCAATGAAATAATATATATTTTTATTTTTTATAAGTATTAATGTATTATTATAATTTGTATTTTTTATACTATCATTGAATACTAATAATATTATAGGTATTTTTAAAATAAAAAATAATAAAATAATAAAATTTTAAATAAAAAATAATGTAAATGGACTTGAAATTCACTAATGAAACTCTATTTTGAATAGATGGGTTTAATTCAATATGATTCTGCATTTTGAAATTTTTATACATAATAAATTAAAGAAAGACAATTTTTTTATCAAATTTATTCATAACTTTGGTTGGGTAGTGCAAAATGATTTTATGTAATTACTTAATTTTTGGAAGATAACAAACTACAGTTTAAAAATTATTAAATCTACCTTATTTCTATTATAATTGATTAAATTAAATTTTTTTTTAAAAATCATCAAACAATTATTTTTTTTAATTATTAAATCTAAATATATTTTTTTCAATTTATTAAATTTAAAAATTAAAAGTAAAAAATTATTAAACTATAAAGATTACAAAACAATTTTTTTTAAGAACTCTTAAAACTATTAAAACTTTTTCCCCCAAAAACTATAAATACAACTCAACATTATTAAAAATTATTAAATAAAAAAATTACGAAATATTTCTCAAAATATATACTTATTATGTAATGTTGGTTGTATTTGAATAATATTGAAAATATAAATTAAAAAATATTAAACCAAAAGAATTTTTCAAAACCACCCTCAAAACTCTAAAACCACTCCAAAAACCAAAACCATTAGTTGTTTTCAAATTTGGGGGTTGTTTTTCAAAAGTTTTCAAAATCGGGTGTTTAAAATCAAACGTCTCAAAAATTGGGTATTTTTTGGAAATTATTCACCAGAAGTTGAACAATGATGAATCAAGAAAGTTAAAAATAATAATAATATTCACCTGAAATTGAATAATTGAAATTTGAATAAAAAAAATGAAGAAATTTCTTCAAATTTCAATCAAGAATTATGAAATATAAATGAAATAAAAATTGATGATCTATTTTTCTACATAGTGGCAGTAGCTATTTTATAAGATGATCATGAGTCACGTAGTATGGAAGAATATAGAAATATACATCATTTGAAAAAATGGGAAGAAGTGATCCAAACAAAGTTAAACTCTCTGAATAAACGAAAAGTTTTTGGACCCTTAATGAAAACACGAGAAGATGTTCAACCAGTTGGTTATAAATGAGTTTTCATTCAAAAACAAAATGAAAGAAATAAAAATGTGAGATACAAAGTATATTTGGTTGTTTAAGGTTTCTCCCAAAGACCTAGAATTGATTATGATGAAACTTATTCCACGGTAATAAATACTATGTCATTCTGATTTCTCATTAGTCTTACCATTTCCAAGAAACTAGAAATGGGTCTTATGAATGTAGTTATTGCATATTTGTATGGATCACTTGATTCTAATATTTACATGAAACTCCAAGAAGAATTGAAATTACCTAAATCTTACTGATCAAGATCTCAAAACTTGTATTCTATAAAGTTGCAAAAAACTCTATATGGATTGAAATAATATGGGAGAATGTGTTACAAACGTCTTAGTGAATATTTGGTAAAAGAATGATATCAGGTTCTAATTTTTCCATTATAGTAGTTTATATGGATGATATGAATATCATTGGGACTCCTGAAGAGATCAAACAAGTGACTCAGTATTTTAAAAGGGAGTTTGAGATAAAAGATTTGTGAAAAATAAAATATTGTCTTTGTCTGAAAAATGAACATAAAACAAAGTGGCATGTAAGTTTATCAATCAACATACATGGAAAAACTTCGGAAAAAATTTAATATGAATAATCCCCATCCGTTAAGTACACCAATGGCAGTAAGAACACTTGATCCCAAGAAAGATCCATTTCGTTCGAAAGAAAATAATGAACATATACTTGGTCTAGAAGTATCATATCTAAATGCAATGCGAGATATAATTCTACACTAACCCGTTGGCACTGGAATGAAATCAAACATATTTTATATTATCTAAAGGGTATCAAAGATTTGGGATTATTTTATACGAATTCAGATAAATCTATGAGTTTGACTGGTTATGCTGATGCTAGATACCTTTCGGATCCGCATAAAGAATGTTCTCAAACTCATTACATTTTTACGTATAATAGTATTGCGACCTCCTAGAGATCCACGAAACAAACTTTAGTAGCCACATCCTCAAATCATGTTGAAATTCTGGCCTTATACGAAACTAGTTGAGAGTGTATTTTGTTGAGACAATTATCAACACATCTAGAATTCGTGTGGTATCTCCCAAACTATGAATAAGCCCGTGATATTTGAAGATAATGCGGCTTGCATCGTCCGAGTTCGGAAAGGTTATATCAAAAAGATCAGACCAAACATATTTTCTCAAAATTCTTCTACACTCACAAACTTCAGAATACTAGTCAAATCGACGTGAAGCAAATTCGATTTTCCAGTAATTTAGCCGATCTGTGAACAAAGTCATTATCGACGTCAATATTCGAGAAACTAATTTACGAGATCATAATGTAGAAACTTTCCAGATTAGAAAATTAGGTTTACGAGTGTTATCAACAGGGGGAGAATTTTTGTAATTTTGGATTCACTAATTGTACTCTTTTTCCTTCGTCTAGTTTTTATTCCGCTAAGTTTTTCTAATAAGATTTTAATGAGACAGTTAATTTTTCAAATAGTGAAATCCAAGGGAGACTATAGTGAAACTAGATAGATTTCACCACTGTTTAACCATCCAACGTATATCAAACATGTATAAGTGGGTTGGATTTAAACTAAATGGATTATTGACCTGTTTATGACACGAAACATTTAACCTGATTATAAACGAGTCAAGTCGGGTTTGAATAATATGTTACATTCAACCCACATAATTGGGGTCAAAATAAAATTTATATAATTTAGTAGGACTAAATAATAATTTTTAAATATATATTATCAATCTAACAAAACCCCAACTTCTTAGAAAATTAGAGGTTATTCTGCCTCTTTGCCTTCTTTTTTTGCCTTCAACTGTCCGGCACAGCTTCCTCTTTTCTATCTCATCCGACACAATTTCCTCTCCTCTACCTCCTGTCTCGTCTTCAATCAACCATTACTCAAATGAAGTATACTTCGGCGGCTTTTATGAAGTATTGCGAGGAGCATGGCATAAGGCGATTTCTATCTGCACCATACACTCAACAAAACGGTGTTGCCGAGAGGAAGAACCGGGTCATTCTCGACATGGTCAGATCAATGTTGAAGAGCAAAAATTTGCCAAATGAACTTTGGGCAGAAGCTGTGCAATGTGCTATCTATGTGCAAAATCGAAGTCCACATACGAAGCTAGATGATCAAACACCACAAGAGGCATGGAGTGGACAAAAGCCAACAGTCTCTCACTTCAAAATATTCAGTAATGTAGCTTATGCACATGTACCGGATCAACAAAGAACGAAGCTTGAAGATAAAAAAAAAAAATATGTATTTATTGGGTAATGATGTGAAAACAAAAGGGTACAAGCTACTCGACCCGATAAGCAAGAAGGTTGTGGTGAGTCGTGATGTACTAGTTAATGAAGCAAGCGAGTATGATTGGAATAACTCAACGGAGATTATTATTAAAGTTGGAGAATTTTCAACTGCTACCCCAACAACTACACCAATAGACCCTGAAACTACTGATGATGAAGATGAACCGCGACAAGCCAAAATGCAAAGTTTGCAAGATTTGTATGATTCGACAAGTGAGGTACACCTTGTATTTCTTTTGTCAGATGCTGAGAATATAAGTTTTGAAGAGGCGGTGCGAGATAAGAGGTGGATAAATGCCATGGATGAGGAGATTAAAGCGATTGAACGCAACAATACATGGGAGTTAGTGGAACTGCCGAAAGGATGTTAGCCCATTGGTGTGAAATGGGTGTTCAAGAGAAAGATGAACGCTCAAGGCAAAATAGAGCGATACAAGGCGCGACTTATTGCGAAGGGATACAAGCAAAATGCGGGAATTGACTATGATGAGGTGTTTGCTCCTGATGCAAGAATGGAGACAATTTGATTGCTCATATTCCAAGCGGCTCAATTCAAATGGCCGATATTTCAAATGGATGTAAAGTCAGCCTTTTTGAATGGTGTGCTCGAAGAAGAAGTCTATATCGAACAACCATCTGGGTACATGAAAAACGGAGAAGAAAAGAATGTGCTAAAATTGAATAAGGCGCTTCACGGTTTAAAGCAAGCACCACGGGCATGGAATACTCGTATCGATGCTTATTTCAAGGAGATTGGGTTCAAATAATGTCCCTACGAACATGCCCTTTACACAAAGAAGAGTGGAGGTAATGTGTTATTTGTTACTCTTTATGTTGATGACCTCATTTTTATGAGGAATAATGATGCGTTAATTGAAGAGTTCAAAGACGCTATGACACGAGAATTTGAGATGATAAGTTAGGGTTTGATGAAGTTTTTCCTTGGTTTGGAGGTTAAAAAGGAGAGACGGGTATTTTTGTGTCACAAGAGGCATATGCAAAGGAGATTATGAAGAAATACAATATGGCAGATTGCAATCCGGTTTCGACACCAATGGAACCAGGTGCAAAACTTTCAAAGTTTGATGGAGGAGAACGAGTCGACGCAAGTAGATATCGAAGTTTGGTGGGAAGTCTTCGCTATCTCACATGCACAAGGCCAGACCTTTCATTAAGTGTCGGCATTGTAAGTCGGTTCATGGAGAAGCCAGTTTATGCACATTGGAAGGCGATGAAGTGAATTTTGAGATATGTTAAAGGGACGGAGTCACTTGGGTTATTTTACTCAAAAACAGAAGAATTCAAGTTAATGGGCTATACGGATAGCGATTGGTGTGGTGATATTGATGATCGTAAAAGTACATCGGGATATGTGTTCTTTATGGGAGCCACAGCCTTTACTTGGCTTTCAAAGAAGAAAGCCAACATGTGAAGCTGAATATGTGGCAGTGTCTTGGGGTGTTTGTCATGCGATATGGCTTAGAAATTTGTTGGGTAAGTTGGAGTTACAACAATTCGGTGCAACTGAGATACGAATTGACAACAAATCGGCAATCGGGTTGGCAAAGAATCCGGTGAATCATGAAAGAAGCAAACACATCGATGTTCGCTTTCACTTTATCCGAGATCAAGTGAAGAATGGATGTGTGGAATTAGTACATGTGGCAAGTCGAGACCAAGTTGCTGATATCTTCACCAAATCGCTGCCGATGGTACTTTTTGAAAATTGTAAGAAGTTGCTCAGCATGAAGGATGGTAAAAAGATTTAAGTTTACGGGAGAGTTTTGTTGAATAAACTTAAATACGAAGATTAATGGTGTGGTTTAAAGTTCGAGGTTGTTTGGAGTTCTTTTCTGGAAAGAGTTATGGTGGTTTCAACAATCAAGAGTTACAATCAAGAGTTACAATTATGTGATATTTAGTTTTATGCTTTTACGTTGTTTTGTTTTATTGTCTTGAATGTTTTATGAATTTTAAGAGTCAAATATAACTTATAAATAGATTTGTATTTTTTTTTTTAGAAATGACAAGAGAAATAAAATAGAAAAAGCTAAGTGTTACTGTTAATTTGTGATTGTCAGAGTCCTCTAGGTTAAATTTAGAGGTTCTTGTATGCATATTCTACATAATCATCTTTACTTTGTATGAGTTACTGTTAATTACTCAAAATAGATAGATAGAACTAAGTAGCAGGTGTGTACAAGTTTTCATGCCCGAATGCATTTGCTTGCTAACTTCTCAGCACTTTTATTTGGTTATTTATTTTGTTTGTTGAATGACAATTCCTTGTGATGCAAATTCTCCATTGTTGGAAATGTAGAATCGGGTACTTTCATATGGTATAGCTGGTGCGATATCTTGGGAAACTGCTGCAACCCTTCAGGTAAATTCAAAGTCTATATATTTCTTATCAACAATAGAGATTGTAATTCATGTCTGCTTTGCATATGCCTTACTATATGTGTGCTTTCTTCCTCAAAGTTTTTGAAATAGAATCCTATTTCCTGCCGGACTAATAAATTGGATAGTTTGATTTCAAAAGAAATTTCTTTAAAAAAAGAAAAGAAAAATTATTTAGTATATATTACCTTTTATTAAATAGGAGAGTTTCTTAGTTCAATAGATTGTATTTCTTTTTAGTAGAACTAATAAATTTATAGTTCAATACATTGGTTATCCCTGATGAAATAAGATTCTAATTGTTACAGGTGAGGTAGTAGTTATAAAAGCAAATAAAGAACGCAGAAGATAGTTAACTCAGAGATATCTTGGACGAAAACTTAGTCTACCTGAGCCAAAAGGAACGAAGGTTGGTTTCTGATTTGGTTTTGTGATCATTTGCTTGCATAGAATAGATATGGAAGCTATTAATGTGCTAAGTTAAATGGGCCTAGCTTTGCAGCCCATTCTAAAGAATGTTGGGTCCTGTTCTTTATAAATAGATGTTCTGCTTCTCCTAGTCTAAATTAATAAATTATAAAACCAACTTTCGAAGAAATTGATTGTGACCATGAAATGATGACTAATATGTACAATATATATCTACATCTGGATCAACCAGCCAAAAGCCTCCCAACACTAAAACCAAGCATTTGAAAGCTATTTATCAATAAAGAGGAATATAAAAACAAAACCTAAATTTTATAAAAAAGCAAAAGTGACCCCTCCAACTCCTTTTACATCCATTAAAATGCCTAGAACATGCATGCACACAAGTGTAGCCATCAAACATTTAATACCAATTTACAATTATCAAAACCCTAATTTTGTCCTTTATAAAAACCACCACCTCCCCCTCAAACCAATAAAATTCCATCAACTTAGCCTCCTCTCATTCACTCACTCACTCTTCATGCAAAGCAAAATGACACAAACCCTCCTCCAAGAACTCACAACCCTAATTATGCTCACATTACTATCAACCCTTCCAAAAACCACCTCACAACCACAACTGTGCTCATACCCTTGCATTCCTCCACCACTGCCACCCTCCACTGATTGCCCTCCTCCTCCATTTCAACGGCCGCCACCTCCACCGCCATCGTATTTTCCACCGCCATTGCCGTGGCCGCCGGAATTTGAGCCACCTTCTCCGGGAACTATTTGGAGTGCACCACCACCACCTAATCCCATATGGCCTTACTTTCCATGGTATTACATGTACCCTCCACCTCCGGCCGGTGACTTTTCCGGCGCCGTCATTGTTCAAAAGCAATCTACACTTATGCTTTTCTTCATCAATTTACTACTTCTACTACTTTCCTTTTTCTAGATTTAGTATATGTTGTTTGTTTGCTATTTTATTTTAGCATAATGTAGTGATTTTCATGTAAATTCAACTTATATATAAAAAGTAATTTAATTTTCTGCTTATGTTTTTTCTTTGAATGGTTTAAAATCTTATAATAATACTTGTCACTGACACCAACCTAAATGCACTATTTGAAAACGGGGAATGCAAAGATAACATAAATGAAATATTTTTGTAGATTACAATAAAATTATTGAAACGTTTATATAATTTATTAAGGTAATAAAATATGATGATATCAATTAATTAAAATGTGTTAATGATAAGATTAGTGTATGTTTGGTTGGCAGGTTTTTAAAATAGGGATTAAATTTTTCATTAGCGATTTAGCAATTTAATTATTGAGGAGAAGATTTTTAATTAGCGATTAAATTTTTAATTAACGATTTCTAAAACGCTATTTCAAATAGCTTTTTACGCATAATTTATTAAAAAAACTCTCATTTTTTTTCTTATCTATATATGAGTAATACTAAACTACCTTTAATACTATTAAAAGTTTCTATTTGTACTTCAGGTTAACTAAACTACCCTTATCAATTTATTTAATTAGTGAATTATATTAAATAGAGTAATGCCTGGAGAGCACCAACATCTTTTGATAATAAAAATCTTGATACTGTGATGAGGGCAATGATTAAAGTTGTGATGAGAAGCACTTTTATGAAATTATTAAGATATGGAGATATAAATATTAGTAAGAAATTGTCACTTGAGAAAGCTTAAAAGTCATCCAAAAGATTCTTCCTGATGCCAAGTTATAAGCACCAAACTTATCAAATTACATTATGTGTTATGCTATTAACTTTTTCACTTTGTTTATTCTCAAATGTTATATATATATATATATATATATTCGTTTCTATATAAAATATTGAATAAAAAAAATAAGAAATTTTATTTTAAATTTTTGAATATTTTAAAATTATTATTACTATCATAATCGTTGAAATAGACAGTTAAAATTTCAACAATAATTTTTTTTTTATTACCTAAAATATTTCGAGAGAATTTCAATATTTTTTTAAAATATTTGCATTCCTTTTCAGTATGTAATAATAATTTTATTAATTAATTTTTTTAGAGAGAAAATATATTATAATAATCCAAAATTTCAATAAAATTTTTCTTATAAAATTATCTTTTCAATTTTTAATATATTTATATTTGGGTGCTTTGCATAAATGAGCTTTAAATTAAAAACATTAAATTTTTAGCCTAACATTAATTTTTCTTCAAAAATAAACAAATCAAACAAGTTTTTACATCCAATAGACCAAATTGACAATAATGCCCTTTCTTATTAAAAAATGAATTAAGGTAATTTTATTAACTCTTAATAAGTGTGTGAAGTCCCATATGTCATAGTATTTAAATATTTGAACTCAAATTATGTATTCACAAAATGATCCCGTCAAATTAAAAAAATAGTCCTCACCAATGTAAACAATTAAAAAATAAAATTATTCCCAAATTGAAAAAACTCTATTGCATGAAACTCAAAAAGTTACAAACCGTGAATTTCTTCCACCAAATTCAATGAATCCTAATCATAATTGCAGAATTCCTTCCTGCAAATAACTCAAAAATCTTTTTCAATTGCTCTTAAAAAGTATGTTTCTTTAACTATTAGGGTTTTAGACATAGTAGAGATTGTATTGTGTTGTGTAGCACATTTAATACATACTATATGCATGATTTTTATTAGTTTAGGATCCATGTGTATAGATTGGTTGTTTTTGGAACATAATTTGTGTGTAAGGGTGGGATTTGTTGAATTTTCGATAGGGAAATTTTTTTCGCAGGTGCTTCCCGGTCTCGACACCGGAAAACAGTTCAAAAATTAGTTTGCTTCCCGGTCCTATACACCAGAAAGCCTTAAGATGCTTCCAGGTTTCCATACCGGGAAGGAGACTAGTTTTTGTACTGCTTCCCGGTGTAGTGACCCGGAAACCACTAGGTATTTTTTTTTTTTAAATAAAAATTGATTTCATATTTTATTGTATAATTTTAATGTTTGTTTCATTTATCCAGACACGACAATTAAAAAGACTCTGGTGAAGTTCAAGGTAGAATGGGTTGATAGTGAATATAATGGTGCTGAAAATATTTGTTTTGGGGCTTATACGAATATTTCTTATTACCATTAGTAGAGAAACTATATGCAAAACTGAAGATACTATCTACTTTGCATTTGAACGTACATGTGGTGTCATCAAATTCTACGTCGCGATATCAAGTTACAAACGATGAAGATTTTAATTTTGTGAAGGAGAATCATGGAGATCACATGTATTTATTTGTTGATACTATCATGAAAGACATAAAACATAATGTACAAATCAATGGGAGCAATGATCACATATATGGTGACATATATAATATGGATATTGTCATTGCTACAACGGAAAATCATCGACCTTTTTTTTTTAATTTTTGATTGCAGGTCATAAATCAACTTCCAGATCATCAACTTATTGCAGGGGCACTAAACATCCATATTTTTGAAATTGAATTTGTAATTTTTTAGTGGAAGGAAACATGTTTCCCGGTCATGAACACCTGGAAGCAGGACGCTTTTTTGCTTGTTTCCAGGTGTTCATGTCCTGGAAGCTGTTATACATAGCTTCCAGGTCATGAACACCTGGAAACATGCAAAAACAGCCTCCTGTTTCCAGGTGTCCATGATCTGGAAGCATGTTTTCTTCCTCTAAAAATCAACTACTATTAGTTTAAAAATAGAGGAATAATTAGTGTGGCCTAATAAATATTATGGGGCTGATTTTTCACTATTTTTAACGATTGAACTATCCACTATATGAAATCCTATCGAAAATATGCTCCGATCAAGGGACGCGGGTCGGTTCGGAGTTGTGAAAACTATCCATTTAGCATGCTTGCAACATCGGGACCAATGATAGGCAATATTTTAATCGCATATCGAAAATTGATAAACATGACGTTTCCTAGACGTACGTAGGAGTATACTTTCTAGGATAAGTAACCAACACATTCCCAACGGTCTCTCAAAACTTACTTATGGAAATTAATTGATTGCAAGGTCATTGAATACTTATTTCATGATTTTTGAAAATGAAATTGCAATTTTTAAGTGGACAAAAACATGCTTTCAGGTCTTGTACACCTGGAAGCAGGAGGCATTTTTGCCTGTTTCCAGGTGTTCATGACCTGGAAGCTTAATTACATAGCTTCCAGGTCACGAACACCTGGAAACAGGCAAAAATGCCTCATGCTTCAAGGTGTTCAACTTCTGGAAGCATGTTTTCTTGTCCTAAAATTCAATCATTAATAGTTTAAAATTAGAGAAATAATTAATGAGGTCTATTAAATATAATAGGACTTATTTTCCAATTTGCTTGATCAATTGAACTATCCACTACATGAAATCGTATAAAAAACGTGATCCGATCAATGGACGGGGATGGATTTGGAGTTGTCAAAAGCATCCATTTACCATTATTACAACTCATGAACAACATTAGATAACATTTTCATCGCATATTGAAATTCGATTAACATGATGTTACCGAGTCCTATATAGGAGTATACTTTCTAGGATAAGTAACCAATACATTACCAACTATCTCACAAAACTTACTAAGGAAACTAATTGATTGAAATGTCAGTAAATACTTATTTTATGATTTTTGAAAATGAATGTGTAATTTTTAAGTAGACAAAAATATGTTTTCAGGTCTTGTGCACCTGGAAACAGGAGGCATTTTTGTCTGTTTCCTGGTGTTCATGACCTAGAAGCTTCTAGGTCATGAACACTAGGAAACAGGCAAAAATTCCTCTTGCTTCCAGGTGTCCAACATCATGAAGCATTTTTTCTTGTCCTAAAATTCAACTATTAATAGTTTAAAGTTAGAGAAATAATTAATGGGGTTTATTAAATATTATGAGGATGATTTTCCAATTTACTTGAACGATTGGACTATCCACTATATGAAATTGTATCGAAAATGTGACTCGATCAAGGGTCGGGGGTGGACTCAGAGTTGTTAAAACCATCCATTTATCATTATTACAATATCATGAACAATATTAGATAACATCTTCATCTCATATTGAAATTCGATTAACATGATTTACCGAGTCTTATGTAGGAGTATACTTTTTAGAATAAGTAATCACCACATTCCCAACGGTCTTGCAACTTGCTTATGGTAACTAAATGATTGAAGTATTACTAAGTACCTAAATTATGATTTTTGAAAATCAATTTGCAATTTTTAAGTAGACGGAAACATGCTTCCAAGTCATGCACACTTGGAAGCAGTAGGAATTTTTGCCTGTTTCCAGGTCCTCGTGACCTGGAAGCTATGTAGTCAAGCTTCCAGGTCATAGAGACTTGGAAACAGGCAAAAAAGCCTACTACTTCCAAGTCTTCATGACCTGGAAGCATGTTTTTGGTTCTCTTTTTTCAACTTATAATATTGTATCAGCAAGAGAGTATGTAGTGAGATCTAATAATTATTGTGGGGCTGATTTTCAAATATGTTTGAATGATTGAACTGCCAACTCTATGTGTTCGTGTGGAAAACGTGCACCGATCGAGAGACGGGGGATCCATTTGGACTTGTTAAAAATATCCATTTGTAATTATTACAACATCATGGACAACATTTGATAATATTTTTGCGCTATTGAAAATCAAATAATATGTTGTTTTCTAGTGCTACGTAGGGGTATACTTACTAGTATAAGTAGCCAACACATTCCCAACGGTCTAATAAAACTTACTTATGGTAACTAAATGATTGAAGTATTACTAAGTACCTAAATTATGATTTTTGAAAATCAATTTACAATTTTTAAGTGGATGGAAACATGCTTTTAGGTCATGCACACCTGGAAGCAGTAGGCATTTTTGCCTGTTTCGAGGTCCTCGTGACCTGGAAGCTATGTATAGCTTCCAGGTCACGAGGACCTCGAAACAGGCAAAAATGCCTACTGCTTCCAGGTTTACAAGACCTTAAAGTATGTTTCTTGTTCTCTTTTTTCAATTGTTCATAGTTTTAATTGTTGGGAATATTTAATGGAATCTATTATTTGAATTTTAGCCATTTACAAATACATGCTCCTGTTTCCAGGCCATCATGACCAGAAATTAGGAGCATGTTTTGTCTACTTCCCGGTCCCTTGAGCTGGAAACTGTGGAAATTAGCTTCCAGGTTTTAACCCTGGGAAGTAGGCCAAAATACTCCAGTTTCCCGGTTGGCTTGACCTGGAAGCTAATAAATTGAATTGTTAGACATATTCTTCTCCCATGTTCATGACCTAAAAGATCCTGCTTCACACATCAACAACGTACTACTAAAATTAATGAAAACTTATTTTTTTAGAAAAAAACTTATATAAAATATTTTACAAAATGTTATTAATTTGGTGTACATCTTATTTAACTATCCTTTGATGGTAAATCCTGACCTCCCTTAACCTCTATCAAACACTCCTAAATAGCATATGAACTTCATTGTCACTTTCATCTTCGTTTTCACCTACATTGGATTAAAATGAGGAGTTAGAGAAGCAATAATTCGATTAAAAAAATGACAAAAAACCAAAGGAACTATGTGATAGGTTCTTCCAGATCACCAACACCTGGAAGTAGTTGATAATTTCTGTTATTTCAGGTCCTAGAGACCTAAAAGCGCCTGATTCACTATTCAGGTGTTTCCAGGTCACCATCACCTGGAAGCAGTTGATAATTTCAACTATTTCCAGGTCACCAGGACCTGGAAGCACCTAATTCAATATCTAGGTGCTTCCAGGTCTCAATGACCTGGAAGCAATTGTAATTTTCAACTGCTTCCTGGTGCAAATGACCTGGAAGCACCTGAATAATGACTCATATTTTCTCAGCTTCCCGGTCCTTAACACCGGGAAGCATACTAAACAAATTAAATAGCACATAACATATTCACCAATCAACCAAACACAACAAACCAAACAAAACATGTACCAACAAATCAAACTAAACAAAACCTACAAATAAACATTTACTCGGACTGAACAAAACAACAAAACCGAATGTATCATTTTCATAAAAATTAAACCAGCAATATGAACTTCAGCAACCAAATACCCATAATTAAAGCCCTAACAGCTTAATCATCAGAACTCTACCTTCTTTTGGCTTCCTCGTCGTCGTCAGCAGGATAGGTGACTTCTTTATTGTCGCTGCAATGTTCCTCTGCTTATCCACTGACTTTCCGACAACGATAGGCTAAGAGGTGGAGCCACTTGCGGCTGTCTTCTTCTTCGGAATGTTCTTACTTGTCATAGAATCAATCGAATGTTTGAATGAGGGAGAATCCAAACTTAACTAGCCAGAGACTGTCAGCAATGGTGAATCTGATATGGATCTTCTTCGACGATTGAAGAAACAACAGAGGATAGTGTGAAGGTGAATCTGATTTTGAGAAAAACATATGATAAATTCAACTTTCAATCGATTTTAGGTTTGAGTTCAAACGTTTGGGGTTCAACGGTCGAGTGAGGAAGCTGAGACGTTTAGGGTATTTTTGTTATTTTATTAACTTTATTTTTATAATTTTAATTTTGTTTAAACCTTTAATTCATTTTTATTCGTTAGGGTATTTTTGTCCATTTGGTTCAATACTAGTAAAAAATTTTATGAAATGTTTAATTTTAAAAGAATTGTATTGGTGGGCTAAAACAAATTTTTATTTTAATTTTTGGTCTAAAAATGAGAATTTTAATAATATAAGAATATTATACTTTTTTAATATTTAATTATTGATGATTTAAATTTTATTTTTGCTAAGATTCAGGTTTGAACTACAAAACGAACAATAATTTCTTTTAATTATGAATAAGGTTGTGTTTGGCACGACGAGCGTTTTTATTAGTGTTTAGCGTTTTAGACAGCGTTTAGCTTATTTTTAAGTGTTTAGCGTTTTTTAAATAATGGATAGCGTTTAGTGTTTTAACTAGCGTTTTTAATCAATACTGTTTGGTAAACTAGCATTTTAATTATTTAATAATATTTAAATGACGTAAAAGGACATGATATAAAAAAGATAATTATTTTTAAATTTAAAATATGATTTTAGAATGAAATTAATTTTTTTTTATAAATAACAAAAAAAATAAATAATACATTTATAATAATCAACCTTTTATTCTATGTGTTTATAAGAAATATATTTAATTTATTAAAACCAAAAATAACATAATTAATTAAAGAGTAATTATCATAAAATAATTTGATAAAAAGAGAAATTAATTTGAAATTAGTATGGATAAGGATAATTTTGGAAGAGTAAGTTTAAACTCTCTTATTGAAACTCTAAATGTTACTCTCAGCGACGTTTTGGAAACTCTGTGAAAAATTTTAAGGGGAAGATTATAAGCTGAAGACCAAACACAGATTTTTAACGCTTTTAGAGTGAAAAACGCTTGTGACAAACATAGCCTAAACCTTCATTTCAACACTAAACCTATATTTTGGCCGTAAAATATCATTTCTAACTCTAAATTTCTTAAATTAAATAATCGTGCTATTCTAAAAGGTTTTAGATCGAAGCCAGGTTGGTGTGATGATTAATCCTAAATTAGTCTATGGTTTGAATCCTACGTCAGAGAATAATTGAAATTTCATTTATCAAAAAGTAACGTATAATTTAAATTCTATTTTATTTTAGAAAAACTTTTTAAATCCATGACATTATTCTCTTATTTAAGAATTTACTTTACCATACAAATAAATAATTAAAAATAATAATAATCCAAATTTATTATTATTTTTAATATTAATTTATTATTTATGTTAATAAAATTTAATAGTAAATTTTTATTATAATTAAAAAGGTTTTAATAAATTTAATATTAAATCAAATTTTAATTTAAAATTTCAACTAATTTTATTATTAATAATATAAATCAATATGACTAAAATTTATTTTATTTTATTTTATTTTATTTTATGTAATAATTTTTTTGACGATTTACAACCGTTTTTAAACCATATGAATTTCTAGTAAAACATAGACATTCAAGAATAATATAAGTAATATAATGTCACTCTAAAAAGCTTAAAAGTGGTGGAAAAGATTCTACCCTGATGTCAAGTTCTAACCACCAAACCTATTAATATTATCACTATTTTTTTTCACTTTGTTTATTTATTTATTTATTTTTTTTTCATTTGCAAGTGCTTTTATGTAAAGTTTTATTACTTTAAATCAAAATGAAAATATTTTATTCTAAAAGTATAAAGATACAAGATAATGTTTTATATATATATATATATATATATATACTCGAAGATATAAATTTGAAAATAAAAATAATAGTTGACTTTATTATTATTTTTTTTTAAAAAAAAATGCATTATTAGGTTGGAATTTCGACCTTCATCGAGGTGGTTAGTTTAGGGTGGCTAAAGGTTGGCTATTGTGTAGCTAAATAGCAGGACTATCTCTAATTTTATTAATCTCATCAAAACATAAACAATAATGTCAGTTAGCACAGAGCACCTAATTAATTGGATTCAATTTTGAAGATATATTATGAACTACATAGTGTTTATTAAATTACACAGACCATTTTTATCTTGCTCTCTATCTCCTATGGTTGTTTGTTTGCATAATCATTGACAGTTCCAATTACCACAGCTAATTTTAAAAGTAAACTTACATCTTTCTAATGCAAAAGAACTTTGCAAAAAAAAAAATCAAAATTCCTTGCTGAATAGGCAAAAAGTTAAAATTTTCTCCAAATTAGGAATCCAACAAACAAAAAGTGAGAACAATTCAACTTCAATGGTGGCATATAACATGGGTGATGACTCATGAGAGAGAGCATATGGACAATGACATCCAACATCCTATAGAGTTCTCTAATCGAATCAAAGATGGTGAAACAATTAGTATATTAAACATAAGCTAGACTAGCAGGCAAAAATTAAGCAGAAATTTTACAAAACCACCTAAAACTTCAATACTTGCAAATACCAAAACAATAATTTATATTCTAATCTTACAATCCAAACCACCAGTGCGAAATAAATACACAGCAAAGACAAAAACATGTTTAATATGTTGTCTACACCTATTAATTTGACGAATTGATACAAATTTGTCAACACAAACCAGCTGCCTGACCTGTGAGTTTTGAAACATCAATAAAATGATTCTATACCTTAAAACTGTGCTGATAGATAGTCATATACTATGCCAACTCTGCCCGCAAGGTAAATGGGCTCAGATTTTCCACCGGATTCGACTGAATGAGTACGATTGGTATAAATATTGATATCCACATGCTGTGACCTAGGGATGAGAATTACAATGACATGTACATGCAGTTTGTTTATTCACAACTGCAATCTAATGCATTGATGATGTGACGGCGCCACACTCCAGAATCAGGATCGAATACTAGCTCCCATGTCGGCCAGTAGTGTAGATCCTGTTTTAATGTTAGGACCCGTGGTTTCCCAAACAAGTGCACTGTCCTTACTCGAACGAATTCTCCATGTTGTATTTCCTACATTAGTTTGATGAAAAGTAGGGTATGATATCTAAAAGAACTTCAATACACTTCTAGAAATTAGATTATTCAACTGCTTCAAGAAAATTAACACAAATATTGTGAAGTATGGCTTCTCAAAACATAAATTTCTCTAGGTTGAGCTTGGAAAACCAATTTTAAGATGCATCCATCAAGCAGTTTTCATGTAGATTAGATTGTTACAGTTTTATCTTTTGTGTATCATTTCAAGCCACATTATTCATCATATATATGAGTCTTTTAATACATGCTAGTTTTCAAGTCAAATAATTACAGAAAATCAGCAAATGATCTAAATTGAGGAGAAGACGTACCTTTGTCACTTTAACGAAGGCATCTAGATCAGGAGTCTTTTTACCATTAACTTCAACTATCCATTGTAGAGCATAAAGACCATATCGATGCACTGGACTCCCGTGACACCACCTGATAAACATACATGGAATGATATATTTATATTTAATAGTGGACTTCTGGGGAAAAAACTGGTTATGTAGACATTCTATGTTGCATGCTACTTTCATGACAAAACAACATCCGAAATTCTACCTCGCCACATATACGCCATGGCCTTCTTCGGGTAGAAATCCAAGAGCACGAACTGCTGGATGAGGGTCTTGAACAATGCAACCACACCAATTTATCACACGTGCAGTGCCATTTCCATCTCTGACATCTGTTCCCACCCGGAGATCAATTTCTTGTCCCTATGAATCATGCAATTAATAGAAACTCAATGCATACCAGTTTCAACAAAAATATATACGCATCCATTTAAATATACAAAAATGTGCTTTCCCATATTACTACTGCAGATACTACATTCTAGTCATCCGAAAAAATTATACAGCATATCCATTGCTTACCTGCCGAAAAATGGTGATGTCAAGCTGTCCGTCATTATCATTATACCTGTCCAAAGCTTGACAAGCATTTTCAATGTCAAGGAAGCAAGTAACTGGCTGCTTATTAACTGCCAACACCATATCCCCTTGTTCCAATAAATTCTGAGCATTTGAACCAGCCAAGCAACCTTTAACGCGTAAAACTTGTCGCCTGATAGGGTCTTTCTTGACAAGAGACTACAGGAAATATTGGCTGATAGTTAATAGCATGAAGGGCATCCGCTAAACTAGCAAATATTCACGTTCAGCTAGGAAAGTAGTATTCAACTATTTATCTCAAAGACCAAAGAGATTAATCATGGATGCAAGTTGTGTACAAAACCCAGGAAGCAATGACTTTACTGAGGTCACCAGAAGTTTGGCTGGTGAAAGACAAACTTACTCAACCCAGCTAATTCTATCCTCTGCACTTTAAACAACTTACCAGAAACATTCTTGACTCGTTTGGCACTATTACACAATCGAATCAATATTAAACTACATTATTTTGTTACTTTTACTCTCTTCATTTGAACTTAAACTCATAGTGGAAGGAGCTTCAATATTATAATTGATACCTATATATTTTCCTCAAATATTATTAAGGAACCAATGAAACAGACTATACATTTGTAAGTAATTGCTCCGCCAAATGCTT